>JABUQX010114534.1:0-17500 GCA_015478945.1 Trachelipus rathkii | reverse complement strand
TGGTGCGTTCATTCTTTCGCCACTCTGTTCGTGGATTCTACTTCCATCTTCTGCTATGTCCTGCTGGAATTAATCTCCCTCACTTTAAAGCCTGCCTCTGTGCTCATCTGCCGTAATTTGCGCTAGAGGTGAACTTTGAGCGTACTACAAACCCTCCTTGAATTAGGGCTCTGACTGTGAGTGGTGGTGACAACTGTAGAAAAAAAATCCTTAATGGGCAGATATTGTGGCAAATGTACTAAAATACCCTACTCACTCCATCAAACATCATTCAGATTGATCCCAGAAAATCTCACATCTTTCAACATACCCTCAGATGGACATATGTCGCAACTACACATACTTTTACCTATTCAAACTTAAAAATTTAACCTTTAGAATTCTAGCACTCACACACACAAAAAATCTACCATAGCTTCTCTACCACGTCACTCATCAGAATTGCAAATCTTTCTATCCCCCTCTCATTCCTTTCCACACCAACACAAACACATTCCACACCACACCACTCATTCACCGTTTCCTTCCATCTTTTGTTTCATCACAGCTAGCAAATTCAAATTTTGCCTCTAAAATACATCACATCACCTCTCTCCTCAACCTCTGACATTCCATGTATCCATACGATTCATACATTTTTGCTGAAAGATAGAACGCTGCTTACAGCGATCACGACCTTCTCTGAGCCATGCATTAGCATTCCTGGGCAAAAGATAATTGGTAGTGGGCAGCCAACCCCAACTGCACACACTCACTTAGTTGCCCTTCTACGACCCGCAGCAGGACATACAATCGCGGCAATTTTTTCCCCCACACATAGGGATATAAGGGATAGGGATGCTGTAAGAAGTTGTCTAGAAGAGGGGTGTGGATAAAAGTATGTGTATAATCATATGTGGATAAAAGATGGTGTCTCTAAGATGATTGTTGGAGGATGAGTGTGGATTATGAACGCAGAACAGAAGGCGAACCATTATGGCACTGGAATGTCATACTTATACCATAATCAAAATGGGCGTATATATAATATATAGTATATATTAATATATAGATATATATATAATAATAATATATATTATATATAATATAATATATATATATATATAGATATAGTATATATATAATTATATATATATTTATATTATATATATATATGCAAACAATTGGATTCATTAATAATTTGTTTATAAAATAATTTTGTATAATTGATGTGAATACTTCGTAATAATTACGAAAATATGGCGCAAATGCCATAATTGTAAAGTTGTAACGGTTGGCAAATTGCCCCTAAAAAAGTGGCTCATGTCAATGTTTTTGTAGCTATTATTTCTAGCCCGCCAATTGAGAGAGATATAAACAAACAATCTTAGCGCACGACGCTTTATAAATTTTGTAAATAAATTAATAACTAAATAAAAACTGATACGAAATATCTTTCAATTAATGCACTTTGACTTAAAATAAGAAGAAAATAATATAAAAATAAAGTTTAAAGGAAAGAAAATCTATACTTTTCGTTGGAAGGCTTAGACCCCAGACTAGTCCTTCCACGTTGGTGTATCCCAGGAGTGACTTACGAATTAACAATAAAGAAATAAAATATAAATTACGAATGTTGAAATAACTATATATAGAAAAAAAAAAAAAATTAAAAAGAAAAATTTCAGTGAAATTAATAACTTTGGAAAAATAAGCCAGTATAGGCCTAGGCTACTCACGCACGTAAATGCGTTCAACAATAAAAATAAAAAGACTATAGTTTTTAGTGCATTCATAAATAATAAAGCAAGAAAAAAAAAAAAAAAATCTACAGATATAAAAGTGAAAAACATAATAATAAAGAAAAAAGTTTTAAGTTAAAACTAGGCCTAGTACTAGTTTAAGAGCTTAGCCTACGGAACTATCTGTCCTCTCTTAGGGCCTATATAAGTAAGCTACAACTATTTTCATGGCAACAGGCCTATTTTTATAAATAAATGGTTTAAAAAAAAAAAAAAAATTTTTATTTTTATTTTTTTGACAATTTTACAAAATTAGCCTACTTGGGTAATTGTGTAGTTAAAGTGAGTCAAGTGCTTTTACTACAAAATAACTAATAAAACAGTGAAATAAAGTTAAAAAAAAAAAAAAAAAAAAAAAAAAAAAAAAAAAAAAAAAAAAAAAAAAAAAAAAAAAAAAAAAAAAAAAAAAAAAAAAAAAAAAAAAAAAAAAAAAACTTTTTGTGAATTACAATAATGACTTCGACTAGAAGCAGGTCTGGTGCTCAAAATTTAAATAATCCACCGTCTGGAATTTCTATACATCATGTAGATGTTGAAATAAATGAAAATGATGGACAAAATGAAAATCTAAATAGAAACGATGGTCACAACTCAAATAACTCATCGGTTGAGAGTGATCGTTCTCGCACCCCATCACCCGAACCACATCGAAGAACTAGGAAAGTACTCTCTGTGCAGGATATTCCTCGGTTTGAAACAAGGGATGTGGGAAAGTGGTTAGATAGAGTGGAATTTCTATTTAGCCTATATTTTGTTACTGATAATATCGAAAAAGTTCAACTTCTCGGTCCTCTCTTACCTTCGGCTATAACTTCAAGAATAAGCTATCCTATCAACGACCAAACATATGAAGAATTGGTTCGCCTTGTAACTGAAACTTATGCTCCATCTGATAAAGAGAAAGCTGAAAATTTATTTCGGCAGGAGCTTAAACCTGGTGAAAAGCCCACAGCATATCTTAACAGAATTAAAGCATCATTAGGAATCCGCAGTTATCAATGGCTTTTACATCAAAATGAAAACCTTATGAAACAGATGTTTCTTCGTGTTCTACCTGAGGATCTGGTACCGTTATTAACGGTTTTGAAAGGGGATGCGGATATTCATAAATTGGCCGAAGCAGCTGATGTGTTCATGGAATCCCAACGTCATAAGTCAAAATCCTATCCAGATTATTCAGTCAATGCTGTGACTCCATTCATCCCTACCAGGGCAAGTGATCCCCAACCTAGGAAAGAAGACCACATTTCACACAATGATTTGGCCCAAATAAACAATCGACTAAGTGAGATGTTCCAGAAGTTGGAGGCCCTCACATATCAAGTAAATCAATTAGATCTGCAGATGTCTCGTAATGATAATGGTTGGGACAGAGGTCGCTCTCCTGGCTGGGACAGAGGTCGTTCTAACCGTCGTCGATCACCTTCAGGATTTAGAAAAGATGGACCCCTTTGCTACTACCATTTCACCTTCCGTGAAATGGCTAGCAGGTGCCAAGGAGGCACTTGCAAAATGGCTCATTTGTTGGCACAAGCGCCATCACATAATAATGCTGGACCTACTTCCCTACCTTCGCAGGGAAACTAAGTATAGGGGTGGAGTTACGCCCCTGTACAAAGAAAGTGCGTTTTAATCCAGTGGTAACTCGTAAAATTTGTAAGTACAAAAGTAGTTTTAATAATATAGAACGTATTAGGGAGGACAGCTACCCCCAACCAAATTCGAATAATAATTACAATATAGGTAAAAATGTTGATACAATTTTGCATGCTAATAAAAATAATATCCAGGTTCATGTTCATTCAAGTGAAAATGCTAATAATGGCGTAAAACAATCTGTTTTATGCGAGAGAGCTTCTCAGTTGAGTGAAAATGAATCTTGGTATAGGGAAAATTTGATTTCCTCCGATATTAGTGTTAAGGGTAAGGATATGCATTATCAAGGTAGCGAACAGCCAGTTATAGGGCTGGAATCTTTAGTTCCAAGCCAAAATACTGCGATGCGGGTTGAAAATGCAGATTCTTGCAATGGGTCAGTGCTTCCCAAAGTTTTAAATGTAAACGAATGTAAAAATTTTGCAATTAATTGTCTCCTTCGTATATATGACGCTAATTCAAAGCAATTATATCTGTTAGATACAGGGAGTTCATTTTCTATTTTAAAGGCTTCTGCAGAACAAAGGAAAGATCCTATTGGCTTTCTTACAGCTGCTAATGGAAGTCAGATTAACATTTATGATTGTATAACTAAAAAACTAAATTTCTTGCTAAAACGTGACTATGAGCATATATTTTTAATCGCTGATGTAATTGATAATATTTTAGGGATAGATTTTTTTACTAAATATAAATTTAACCTAGATTTTAGCTCAAATATTATAATTGATGCCACAACTGGTCTATCATGTAAAGTGATTCGATTGATGATAATTAATGTTAACTTTTATGATTTAATTTATATAAATTAATATGTTATAACTATGGATTAGTAAATAATGATAGTAAATTTAGGTGAATATAAAATGTTGTTTGATGATTTATATAAAATTTTAGAAAATGTTAATGTGAGAGATAATAATTATAATAATAATATCCCTGGGGGTAGCTATCAGGACAATGCCTCCTACAAGTGTAATAAAAATAGAAATGAAATAAGTATGAATAAAAGTGATATTAATAAAGAAAGTGATTTTAATAATACAAGTGAAATAGGCTTTACAAAATTTCCCCTTACCCCCGCTGAACAAAATTCCTTAAATGAATTAATTCCTTATAAATTTAAAGTTATGGGTTCCCCAATAAACATTAAAAGTCGCAGAATCTCTACTAGTTTATATGATAAGGCCAAAGAAGAGATAGGCAGGTTAGTAAATGCTGGGGTACTTTCTCCCTCGCACTCACCTTGGGGATTTCCGATTTCGGTACTTTCTAAACCTAGTGGTGGAGTCCGAATAGTAGCCGATTTGAGATTATTGAACAAACGAGCTGTTCGAGACAATTTCAGTCTCCCTAACTTAAATGACTTTACGAACTTACTTCATGGGTGTAAAGTATTTTCTGTTTTAGACTTAAAAAAGGCATTTTATAACCTTAAAGTCCACCCTGATTGTCGAAAGTTCTTAACTATAAATACTCCTTTTGGCAGTTTCTCATATAATAGTATTGTAGAAGGCTTCCATTCCAGTCCCACTAGTTTTACAAAATACATATCTTTAATTCTTTCTAAAATCCCTAACATTTTTATATATATTGATGATATCCTCATCGCCACTCCTACTCATGATGAACACATGAAGATTTTAGAAATGGTACTAGACCGGTTGAAATCTTTTAATTTGAGACTTAGTGCTGATAAGTGCCAAATTGGACAGTCTCGGGTTACATATTTAGGTTTTGATGTGTCCGAAGGCTCCATGCTCCCTAATGAGGATAAAACCACTGCTATTATGAATATCCCAAAACCCAAGACTATCAAAGATTTACGTTCTTTCATAGGCAGTCTAAACTATTTTCGCTCTTCTCTTCCTGGTATTTCTGAAATTATTTCTCCTCTTCTTTCTTTTCTCAAAGGTGCACCATACTCTCAACGCAGAGTAAAATGGAATCCTGAGGCAGAAGAAGCCTTTAATATGGCCAAATTGGCCCTCAAAAATGCTATACCTTTGGGTTTTCCTTCTAATAATGCTCAAATATCTGTTTTCACTGATGCTAGTCAGACAGCCTTGGCAGGTGTGGTAGTTTCTACAGAAAATGAAAAAACAGTTCCGCTTGGATTTTACAGTTATCGATTGAATCCTACTGAAATTGGTTATAGTATATATAGCAAGGAACTCCTTGCCTTGGTTAAAACAATTAAGAAATTTTCCCATATAGTAGAAGCAAGAAAGGTAGATGTGTTTTGTGACAATCTTTCAGTCACACAGTCACTTAAAAAAGAGACTGATGCTAATCACTTGCTAGCAAGGGAGCAGCGTTACCTAACTTTCTTGTCAGAGTATGATTTGACTGTACATCATATTAAATCTGAAGAAAATATTCTTGCAGATTTCTTGAGTAGAAATCCAGCTCAGAGAACCACTGAATGGCCATCAAATTTGCCCACTCCTTCCACTTCTGCGGAAAAAGTAGAATTAGATTCAGCAACAAGCTCTTCTCTTCAAATTGGAGATCAGATACCTGAAGCAGAAGTCATTCCAGAAGTATCCTGTGATGAAGTCTTGGTGTCACCAGATTTTCTACCCCAGCAGAATTCTTCAACAGAGGATGACGGTTATGCTCTTGCATCAATTTTCAATATTTCCGCCAATGATGTATTTAAGCTTTTTCAGTGTAAGATTGACTACAAAGAACTGCAAGCAGCACAAGAAGCTGATGTACAACTTCAGAAATATTTAAATAACCAAGAAAATACGGGTCTTAAGCTTACAAAAAGACTCTATTATTATAGGAATGACTTGGTCTCACTAGTCGTTGATGAATCTATTCCACTTTCACCACGTGTCTTTGTTCCAGAATCCTTTATTCTTCCTGTCATTTCTTATTCTCACTCTTTAGGGCATTTTGGTGTTAAGAAAACTCTGGCATCCCTTAGAAAGCGCTTTGTATGGAAAAATATGCCAAAGTACGTAAAGCAATTTGTACAAAGTTGTGATGCATGTCAGAGATCTAAATCTTTTCGCAAAATAAGCCCTCCATATGAATCTTATAGGCCAGTATCGGCCAAATTTCAAGTAGTCCATATTGACATTCTTAAAATGCCTCAATGCAAAAGCTATAAGTACCTTTTAACATTGATTGATAGGTTCTCCCGTTATCTCTTTGCTTTCCCTTTAAAAAACATAGAAACCTCAACCATAGTGGAGGTAATTACTAGAGAATTTCTACCCATAGCTGGAGTGGTAGGAACTTACATTTCTGATAGAGGAACGCAGTTTACGTCGGACTTATTCAAGAGTGTGTGTGAGGAGTTAGGATCCCGGCATAACTTTACCTCCGCCTATACCCCACAAAGCAATGGCCTCATCGAAAACTCCCATAGAACATTGTTGAGATCTTTGCGAGCCATGCTGTCGGATGAGTTGGAAGATGTGAAGTATTATTGGCTAGATCTTCTCCCCATTGTGCTATTGTGTCTGCGTACTGCCCCATTGAATTCAGAAGGAATCACCCCTGCCATCTTAATGATGGGTCAAAATCCAACTCTCCCTGGAGCATTAATAGATCAGCTGGAGTCCTCCTTCCCCCTGTCCATGAAAACTTACGCTGAGAAACTAAAATTATTCTTAGGACTCCCTCTGTCTCCAGAATTTACTGCCAAGAACCCCAAAATATATGTGCCAAATAGTCTGCAAGATGCCAAATTTGTATTAGTTAAAAAACAGCAGTATGGCAGAAACAAACTAGAACCCATATATCATGGCCCCTATCCCATAGTAAAGTTATCTGGAAATAATGTGTACATAAATAAGAATAATCAAGTACAATGTGAAAATTTAATAAATGTAAAGCCATATTTTATGTTAAATAATGAATGTGAAGAATTAGATGATTTATAAAGAAAATTTCTATTGGTGCTAAAGTTTATATATTCTAATGCCAGTATACTCTTGTGATAAGTGATATAAAGGTGAAACTTTCATGTAACATGTTGATTACTTTTTAGGTATAGTCATTTTGTTAGATTTAAGTTTCCTCTACTACTTGAATTTTCACTTAATCTTCTCTATTCCTCTAAAATTAAGTATTTTAGAAGTGGCTGGGTGTTCAGGTGTGAATCTCCAAGTAAACTTGGAAATTCACCCTCCAAAAGTCACCACATGCAACAAATTGGATTCATTAATAATTTGTTTATAAAATAATTTTGTATATTTGATGTGAATACTTCGTAATAATTACGAAAATATGGCGCAAAATGCCATAATTGTAAAGTTGTAACGGTTGGCAAATTGCCCCTCAAAAAGTGGCTCATGTCAATGTTTTTGTAGCTATTATTTCTAGCCCGCCAATTGAGAGAGATATAAACAAACAATCTTAGCGCACGACGCTTTATAAATTTTGTAAATAAATTAATAACTAAATAAAAACTAAAACGAAGTTATCTTTCAATTAATACAAGTGACATAAAATAAGAAGAAAATAATATAAAAATAAAGTTTAAAGGAAAGAAAATCTATACTTTTCGTTGGAAGGCTTAGACCCCAGACTGTCCTTCCATATATATATATATATATATATATATATATATATATATATATTATATATATATATATATATATATATATATATATATAATATATAATATATATATAGTATTATATATATATATATATATATATATATATATATATATAATATATATATATATATATATATATATATATATATATATATATAATGTGTGTCATGTATATATTATATATATATATTATAATAAGTATATATATTTTTGAGTTTTAATATTATCAAAATTCTTAATATTTGTTCAGTTAATCGGCAAAATAATCGGTGAAAATTGCAGATGACGACGATGAAAATTGAAAAAAACTTATGACGATTATATATATATATATATATATATATATATACAGGGTGTCTCACGAGTTATGTTACAGCGGTGTATCACCGTACGGGATGTTTAAGTATGAAAATGTGTAAGAATATAAGTTCGATTATTTAATTCATTAAGGAGGATGGGATATGTTACGTTGGTGTCTGCGCACGCGCAATACGAAAACCGCGCACAAACATGCGAATGTCGAATGGGATGATATATTTTTTATGGCTTCTGTGAAATGCACATAAAAAATGAGGTGGGCTCTTCCTCTCGACATTATTTGATACGGTTGTTCGTTTCCACGCAATGTACCCATAAACAACTAGACGTCATCCGTAGACATTATGTGCCTACAAAAGCCGAAACGTGTCAATATGAAATAATTAGGTTAAATACAATAGGCATATCCAATAGTATTTAAAAATATCGATACAGCTAACAAAGGAATTAAATTAAAATACCTAATGCATACCCTTTTAGATTACATTGATATGTACTATGTAGCCTAATAAATACGGCCATGTGAATGTGTACAACCAACTAACAGCTATCATATGGAGGTTATGTCATAACCTACAAATTATGCGTAATAAAGTGTAGTGAAACGTATAACTTCAGAGTGGTTTGTTTAGTCAGAGCCATACATTTGGAACATGCCACGTGACCAGTATACGCAGGACGAAAAGCGTGACATGTTGGAGGTGTACATTACGCAAAACAGGAATGCTCGCAGAGCTGCTGCAGAATATGGACAACGTTATCCACATCGACGACCGCCGAGCCACATGGCATTCCATAGAGTTTACAGACGGTTTCAAGGTACAGGGTCGATAGTTCAACCCCCTCATCACATACGGGAGGGGGGTCGTGTCCGTACATTCGACGTCGAACTGGACGTTCTGCTATACACCCATGAAAATCCAACGTCCTCATTACGGCAGGCTAGTTCGGTCTTGGGAATATCGAAGGAAACCATACGACGGATTCGTGTTGCATACAACATGTATCCATATAGGCCACACATTGTGCATGGTTTGCATCGTGGAGACCAAAAAGGGCGGCTGGGATTCCTGGCTGTCATTGATTGCCTTCTAATGGATGTACCGGACTTATTGGAAAATATCTTATGGACCGATGAATCTCGCTTTACCAATAACGGTATGTATAACAGGTGGAACTTCAGACATTGGGAGGAAACAAACCCCCATATAACATTCACTAGCCATCACCAGGTCTCATACTCAGTCAACGTTTGGTGTGGTATACTCAATAGTAGGATTATCGGGCCTTAGTTCTTCAAGGGAAATTTGACAGGACAGCGTTACTTCCATTTCCTGCAGACCGTCCTTGTTGACCTCCTAAATGATATACCTTTAAGAACACAACGAGAATATATTCACTAAACATGATGGAGTGCCCAAACATAAAAGCTATAGTGACGCCTACCTCGACAGACCTTTCGGAAAAGATGGACGGAAGATCTGTCCATTTCCATGGCCTGCGCGTTCACCCGACTTAACACCACTGGACTACTTTCTGTGGGGGTATCTCAAACATACCATGTACGCTGGGTTTAATGACCCAGTAACCTCGCCCGATGATCTTCGCCGTCGAATAACCAACGCATGTAGGGGAATCAACCCGGCGTCACTGTCATTGGCATGCAATGAAACCTGGCGCCAGAGGGCTGAGGCATGTATTCGCGTGGATGGAGGCGTCTTCGAACAACATTTGTAAATACTGTATGTACAAGTTGAAACGACCTGACATTCTTCTCCCTTCTTGCATGTTGTGGATAAGATTCATAGGTGTAAATTTGTTATGATACTATTAACAACGTTATTACATTACATGTATCGATATTATGAGCTGTCTTGAATACCATTGTTTTCTTCAACCTTTTCACATTCACGTTTAAAACTATTGTTGGTAACATTGACGCGTTATGGGTACATTGCGTGGAAACGAAGAACCGTATCAAAAAATGTCGAGAGGAAGAGCCCACCTCATTTTTTATGTGCATTTCACAGAAGCCATAAAAAATATATCATCCCATTCGACATTCGCATGTTTGTGCGCGGTTTTCGTATTGCGTGTGCGCAGACACCAACGTAACATATCCATCCTCCTTAATGAATTAAATAATCGAACTTATATTCCTACACATTTTCATACTTAAACATACCGTACGGTGATACACCGCATAAAACATAACTCGCTGAGACACCATGTATGATATATATATATATATATATATTATATATATATATATATATATATATATATATATTATATAATATATATATATATATATATATATATATATATATATATATATATATTATATATATATATATATATATATATATATATAATATATAATATATATATATATTATATTTTTTATATAAAAATATAATATATATATATATATATATATATATATATATATATATATATATATATTATATATATATATATATATATATATATATATATATATATATATATATATATATATTTTATATATATATATATATATATATATATATATATATATATATAATATATATATATATATATATATATTATATATATAATATATATATATATTATATATATATATATATATATTATATATATATATATATATATATATAAATAATTATAAATTATATAATATATATTTATAATATATTAATATATATATATATATATATATTATATATATATAATTATATTTAGATATATATATATTATATATTATATATATATATATATATATATATATATATATATATTAGGGATGTACCGGAACCTCGATTTTTTAGAAGTTCCGGTTCCGGCCGGAACTAACCGGAACTTTCTACTTTTCAAATGTCTTTCTTAAAAAAATTCAGTAATTGATTTGTCATTTACTCAGTTATGATTTTGCATAAAAAATAATATAGAAAATTGATATATGTGAACAAATATCATGATAAAATGACCTTCGACTCTATACTTTCGAAAACTTTAAATATGAAACAATATTTTCACACTCGAACCGGTACCTTTAATACTCTAGAACAGGGTTGGGGATATTTTTGATTTTTTTGAGATTTTTTTAATTTTTTTATTTTTTTAGACACAAATTGCTTTTTTAATTATTATTTTTATAAAATTAGTAAATAATCCTAATTATTACCTAATTAATAATAAGTTTAGTACATATAATTATTATTTAGTTTAATTAAGTTTTTTAAATTATATATATTACTGTATAATATCTGAGTACTCTAATTTTATTTTTTTTTTTTTTTAATTAAATTTTGACTTGGAAAACTACATGATGAATTACTTAATTATATAGATGAAAGTTAGAAATGCTGATGTTTGCTGGATTCCTTGGGTTCTTTTCATTTTTTAATCCAGAAAGTTTAGGTTCTGAAAAGCAAAAAAACAAATTAAAAAGTAGCATATGAAATGAAGTAGAAAGTCGAATAACCAGTACACAAAAGTTGTTATAATTTTTTTCTTTTGTGCCAACCCTGCTCTAGAATTTAGACCTGGGGATAAATAAAATTTTTACAGGGTACTATTTATTATGTATTAATTATTATTATTATTATTATTATTATTATGATTATTATTATTATTATTATTATTATTATTTTATTATTACAAAATTAACAAAAAAAGATGAAATTTTTCTTGGATGGACTTTTGTAATAGATATATAGTAATTTGGAAGTGCTGATTCCATATATAATCTCGGATTTGCTGGTTATCACATCCCGTTTTTCGGCAATCATGGATCCCGTAATTTATATATTCCATAAGAATTGACAAAATTCATTGGGGCACTACGTAGCTGTAAAAGACGTACAATTCACGCATATAATTACAGTATGCAGCCAAGTTTACTCGGTCGCATATTCGGGAAGCATGTATGCGATGCCAATGACCTGGGATGATGTCTATTCATAATCTGAAATACAGTCAGATGGTTCGTCATTTGTTTACCCGGTGAAACTGAACGATCTTGTACGAGAGTTGTATTTGCCGAAGTTGTCTTGAGCTGTTGGCTTCGAGGTTGCATGAAAAATGACTACTGGACCATGGCACAAGAGTAAAATTTTATCGTAACAGAGAAGCAGAGCTGCGAAGGTTCTTCCAGTCAGTTGCAGGCCAACTACTCGCTATTGGACTCCCAGCATACGATGTACGTGAATGGCGACTGTTTAATTGACACTTCCAAGAGCGTTTAAGGGTGTTGTTACACAACGGCAACGATATATGCTTCGGTTCAGGGTAGGGGTACTCGTACGCGATGAAAGAGGAGTATGGAAATATCAAGACAGTTTTGTGGAGAGGCTACAATGTTAGGTACATGGATGGTTAATATGCGTTAACCTCAAAATGGTAAAACATTATGTTCGGTCAGCAAGCAGTTTTCAGCAAATATCCCTGCTTCCAGTGCTATTGGGACAGCCGGGCGACAAATGATCACTGGACCAAAAGAGAATGGCCACCGAGGGAAACCTTGACGCCAGGTGACAGGAACATAGTACGTGAACCATTTGTACAGAGAGAAATCATCATCTTACTTCCACTACACATAAAACTTGGTTTGATTAAACAATTTGTGAAGGCCCTAGACCATGATGGTGAATGCTTCCGCTATATATGCTCAACGTTTCCTGGTCTGAGTGACGAGAAGAAAAAAAGCTGGGATATTTGATGGCCCACAAATACGGACACTCCTCCGTGATGCTGTCTTTGCTACAACAATGACTGTGTTAAAGGCAAGAGCGTGGAATGCTTTTTCAGATGTAGTACATAATTTTCTGGGGAACAGGAAAGCCTAGAACCACTAATATTGTACATGAACTGCTAGACAGTTTTCATTCTCATGGATGTAGAATGAGTATAAAGTTGCACTACTTACATTCTCACCTAAGAAAATTTCCGGATAACCTAGGCGATGTTAGTGATGAGCAGGGTGAACGCTTCCATCAAGATCTAAAGTTCATGGAAGGATGTTACCAGGGCAAGTGGGCTATCAATATGATGGCCGACTATTCTTGGAGCTTGATGAGGGATATTCCAGACCCTATGCACAGTGATTGTCTCGAAGAGAAAGTTTACTACCATGTAGTATGTTTACATTAACTAACACCCATTTCCTTCTATACATTCATGTTGTCCCATATTAAACCCTTTATTTTCAGAGTTGTATTATATGTTTAACATATATCTATCAAAAGACATGTTTCATATCATTGTGATTTGTTTCTCTCCCTTCATATATCCAATATATATATATATATATATATAATATATATATATATATATTATATATATATAATATATATATATATATTATTTATATATATATATATATATATATATATAGTATATATATATATATATATATATTTTTATATATATATATATATATATATATATAATATATATATATATATATATATATATATATATATATATATATATATATATATATATATTATATATATATATATATATATATAATATATATATATATATATATATAATATACCGGTATATATATATATATAATAGTATATATATATATATTATATATATATTATATATATACCTAGTCTTAATAATAAACAGGAAGACGAACAAAAATGGAGAAAGCATTCTTTATTCATAAACTCTGGACGTTTCGGGTATTACTCGACCCATCTTCAGCAAAAAATTTACTCTAAAAATAATTAAAATTTACAATTAAAATTAAAAGATGAAAAATCTATATAACAATATTAATATTAATACACTATGAATAAAGTTACATTAAAAATTGGGAAACAAATCACATAAATGAAAATGAAAACAAAATCACAAATTGACATAAAATGGAGAAAAAACTTAAACAAACGCACCTGACAGAATCTAAGTAAATTTTGTAGTGTACTGAGTTACGAAATTTTTTACTGTCAAACAGACGGAATGGCGATGGGTTCACCATTAGGCCCAGCTTTCGCTAATTCATTTCTAAGTTTCCATGAACAAATATGGTTAAACGAATGCCCAACTGAATATAAACCAATAACATATAAAAGGTATGTAGATGACTGTTTTTTAGTTTTTAAAAATCATAGTCAAGCCTCATTGTTTTTAAACTATCTCAACACTAAACATCCAAATATTGTTTTCACTATGGAAGGAGAATCAAATAATGTACTACCATTTCTAGACGTTTTAATTAAACATAATAATAATTCCTTTTCAACTTCAGTATATAGAAAACCCTCTACCACATTATTAGGCATAAATTTTTTTAGTTTCCTCCCGACGAAATACAAATTATCTGCACTACAATGTAGGCTTTTCAGAGCATTCAAACTTTGCACCTCATGGGAAAAATTCCATGAAGAAATTGAATATTTGAGTAATTTTGCTAATTTTAATTTATTCCCTTCTAATATATTTCCTAAAATAGTATATAGATTTCTTGAAAATAAATTTCGTCCGAGACAGCCTTTCATCGATGTCCCCAAGCAAAGAATATATTTAAAAATTCCATTTATTGGCCACTATACTGGGAAGCTGACAAATCTATTAAGCCCCACGTTGCACCGAACATTTCCATCAACTGAATTTATTTTTATCCCTACTAATAGTATGAAAATTTCTAACTTTTTCAGGCTTAAAGATATTATCCCCCACAGATTGAGATCCTCTATAGTTTACATGTATAAGTGTACGGATTGCAATGTCCGTTACGTAGGCCAAACAGGTCTACAACTTCATTTGAGGGTTTCAAAGCATTTGGGTTTATCATATAGAACTAATTTGCCATTGACCACGCCAGAACATTCGTCTATCCGATCTCATAGCTTGGAAAATGGCCACTCAATCTCACGAGACAGTTTTGAAATCCTTGCCTCAGCAAGTGACTCTCTTGATAGAAAGATCCTGGAAAGTTTATATATTTATCATTTAAAACGGGAATTAAATAAAGACCAATCCTCTATCCAACTTTTTTTACATTAATATTGTTACTGTCATTGTATTTAATCATTGTAACCATAAGTATTATTATTATTATTATTATTATTATTATTATTATTATTATTATTATTATTATTATTATTTATTATTATTAATTATTATTATTTTTTTAATGTTTAATTTTATTATTTTCATTTTATTATTTTATTATTAATTATTATTATTATTATTATTATTATTATTATTATTATTATTATTTTTTTTTTTTTTATTGTTTTTTTTAGTTTATTGTTCATCAACTTGTATTTTAACACTATAAATTTAACATACTGTTTCAAACAATAATTATTCTGTTTTAACCAACTAACTATATTTATATATATGCATTCTGTAATTTTCCAATATTAAAATATCGTAACTCAGTACACTACAAAATTTACTTAGATTCTGTCAGGTGCGTTTGCTTAAGTTTTTTCTCCATTTTATGTCAATTTGTGATTTTGTTTTCATTTTCATTTATGTGATTTGTTTCCCAATTTTAATGTAACTTTATTCATAGTGTATTAATATTAATATTGTTATATAGATTTTTCATCTTTTAATTTTAATTGTAAATTTTAATTATTTTTAGAGTAAATTTTTTGCTGAAGATGGGTCGAGTAATACCCGAAACGTCCAGAGTTTATGAATAAAGAATGCTTTCTCCATTTTTGTTCGTCTTCCTGTTTATTATTAAGACTAGGTTCCCAAGGAACGACATATTGAAAAACCGTTACAATGAAGACGTATTACGAATTTTCCGAAAATTTGAGTCTATCTCTAAGAAGCTCACGAAAGCAAAACTCGACCTACAATTCTTAATGGTATGTAAAGCATATAATTATGTTCCAAAATTCATGAGATTTAAACTTTATAAAGCTTCACTGCACAATAGTGATTTTTATAAGTCATGGCTATCTAAGCTACTACTTAAGGAGATTAATTTCAAACGTAAACTGATAGATAAACTCGATGAAGAGACTTCGACATGTAGTTCACAGCTTCGTCTATCTCTGTCCTTTATTGATTATAAGTATATTATTTATTTTATAACTAAACGTGTAGAACAGTTTAAATTAACTACAAGCCGTAGACAGGATGATAAATTGAACAGACTTGGTTTGCGCAGCAATTTGATAGTAAATAGTGACTCAATAGTGTGCAATTTTAGTAAGAAAAAATTCTTTCTAACGCAGAGAAGAGAGTTTTATCTTTAGGATTAAATTTTAGTTTGCCAGTTTTTAAACTTAATTTCTGTCAGTATTTCTTAGCTTTTGAAAGGTGTGTTTACCAACTTAAAAACTTGCATAATGTAAATAGGTTTCAGGAATGTATCGATGATATACGATTTTGGACTAAAAAGTTTTTTTATAACTTTAACGGTAGAAAGATATTTTCACCTGTTTTTTCTTTCAATGATTTTAAAATACTCCAGAATCTTAGAAGGGATGAATCAATTGTCGTCTGTAGACCCGATAAGGGAAAAGGAGTCGTTATTGTTGATAAAACCTCATATATTGAAAAAATACAACAAATATTGTCAGATTCTTCCAAATTCCGTCGTCTGACTGGTGACGTTTTCAAACACATTTTACGAATAGAAGATAAAATTAATAACTTCCTCAGATCTCTCAAAAAACAAGGTGTGTCTAGTTTACAGAATTCTCTTTTTGTTTCAGGCTCTACCCCAAGCTTACTATATGGGTTACCCAAAACCCATAAACCTGGCCTTCCTTTTAGACCTATCCTTTCAGCTATTAATTCTCCTACGTACAAACTTTCAAAGTATTTACTACCATTCATAGAACCTATTACAATTAACCAATACAGCATAAAAAACTCATTTGACTTTTCAGATTTCGTCACTTCACTTTCCATTAATGATTGCTATATGGCTAGTTTCGATGTACAGTCCCTATTCACCAATGTCCCTGTTAAAGAAACCTGCAGAATTATTGTTGACAGTCTGTTTTCATCAATAGATCACATGATTGATGGTTTAGATAGATCACAGTTTTCAAAGCTCCTTAATCTGGCTACTGAAGACACAATATTTCTGTTTAATAATGAGCTTTACTGTCAAACAGACGGAATGGCGATGGGTTCACCATTAGGCCCGGCTTTCGCTAATTCATTTCTAAGT
>JABUQX010114533.1:45000-47500 GCA_015478945.1 Trachelipus rathkii | reverse complement strand
TTATATGTTTCAGAATTTTATATTTTATTAATTTTACCAAATAAATAATAATCAGTAATAAAAATAAATAAAAAAATATATAAAATCATATATATATAAATTTAAAAATAATAATAAATATATAAAAAATATCTATATAAAAAATATATAAACTATTAAAATATATATATAGATTTATGAACTAAAAAATATAAAAAAATGAAATAAAGAAAAGTAAAATTAATAAATGATAATAAAATAATAAATAAAATAAATTTAAATAAATATCAAATAAATAATAATCGCTATAATAATAAAATTATAGCCATAATCTACTCTTATATGGTTTTAAAATAGCTAGCTCATTATATATTGATAGGTATATATATAGGTTTATATATATATGGCTATATATTAACATCTATACTTATTTTATATATATTTATATATATATATTATATATATATTATATTATATATATATATATATACTTAATATATATATATATTTATATATTCCCACAAATATCTCTTAACATTCTATATATAATGTATATTATAATGGTATATATATTAGTTAATATATTATATATATATTATATATATATATTATAATTTAATATATATTTATAATATATTATATTATATTATATTATTATATATTATATATATAATATATATATTATATATATAATTATATATTATAATTTATTTTTTTGTCTATATATACTATATAAATATATTTATAAATATTATATTTATATATATATATAATATATATAATATATATATATATATTATATATTGTATATTATATTAGTATATTTTATTAACATTATAATATATTTTATCTATATATTATTTTATTTATATACTATTCAATCATCTAACAGCATATATAATATATATATATATAATATATATATATAAAGTAAAAAAAAATAACGATATATTACTATTATATATATTATCATATTTGTTTTATATATACCTATATATTAAGTGAGTATATATTATTATATATATATATTATATATATTGTATAATTATACAGATTCTTTTATGATTTTATTATAAAGATGGGTAATACAATACAATATTCCGTATTCAAATTTGTTATAGTTTGCTGATTTTTTAAATATAATTATTTTTTTAATAATATTTTTTAAAAATAAATAATTTATAAATTATTATATATGTATAAATGAATAATAAATTTATTGTAGATGAATTTCTATATATGACTTTACTCCGAATTACTGTTGATTTATACTAATATGTCTATTTAGTGTTATGCGTTTTTAAGTTACAATTTTTCTAAATTAAAAGTTGTAAATAGATGTTTTATAAATTTAAATGAGTAAATTTGAAATTTACTTTTATAATATATATATATATATATATATGTTTATAAGTATAATAATTATAATTTTTTATAATATAGATATATATAAATTATATATATAGTTGATAATTTATTATCTAATATACCTTAATCTATATATCACTTTCATTATTGTATATAATATTATATATATATATATATTATAAGTTAAGTACATATTATAGGTAGTATATATAGTATAAATAGAATTTATATATATATATATATATTATTAGTATTAAACATTAAACTTTTCATTAAATATATATCAATATTAATATATATATATATATATGATATATCAAGTATCTATATTTTCTATATATATATATATTATATATATATATAATAATATATTAATATTATTATTATATAATATATTATTTATAAGGGTATTAGTATATATATATTATATGATGCTATACATATTATCCAGTGTATACCTCTCTTTCGACATTGAATATATATATATGATTTATACCAGGGACTTAAATTAATTCTATATTTACATATTATATAATATAATAATACTATACCTTTAGTTAAGAAAATTTCAATATATATTTATATATATATTATATATTATATATATATATTACTGTATATATATATATATATTATTATTATTAAGTTTTATTATTAAAGTAAGTATATAATTAATTATAGAATTTCACCTATTTGTTTATATAATATTGTATTAAAGTATATTACTTATATATTATTATAATTATGTAGTTAGAATTATACAATTTAAATATAATATATAATAATAATATTCACTTATATTCTTGCAATTTTTAGGCCAAATATTCTAGATATAATTTAGCTAAATATATCAGACTATCATTATGCTAATCAAAATTATAATTTATATTATACTAGAATATATAATATAATTCTGGTATATTGTAATATTATTATATTATTATTAATCTATTTAATATCTATTTATTACCCTTATTTTATTTATTAGTGTTTTGCAAAATAATATTAATTATTTTTAAATTTATATATATATATATTAATATATTAAATATATTTATACACACCTAATAAATTATATCAAATAATATATATATAAAATTTGTATATAATAATATATAAAAATTTAGTATATTATACTATTAATTATTCACTA
>JABUQX010114533.1:35000-40000 GCA_015478945.1 Trachelipus rathkii | reverse complement strand
TTTTATTTTATAGGTGATATATAATATTTATATATATTATATACTGTATATATATATAATATATATATATAATAAGAGTATAAATATATATATATATATATATATATATAATATATATATATATTATATATATATAATATATATATATATATAGTAATAGTAGCGTATCTTATACATATTTATATATATATTATATAGAGCCATAGTGATAGTATATATATGAGGCTAGTTAGCTATAGTAGTATGGGACTAAAATATATATATTAATAATTAATATATATATAATATATATATTATATATATTTATATATTATTATATATTAATATATATTATATAATATATTTATATATAATATAATATATATTAATATATATATTTAATATAATATTTATATATTAATTAATATATATATTTTAATAATTATATATATAATATTATATATATTATTTAAATATATAAAATAAATAATTATAATTTTTTTAAAATATAATATATATATTATACTATATTATAATTATTACTAGCTCATATATATTTATATATATATTGTATAAGGTTAATTTAATCAAATATAGGCTATAATGCTATGAGAGGGCTCGAGCTTATGCACGGTGGAACAACAGTGAGGTGAGGTGGAGTAACGTTTTTTACTCATAATATACCTCACCGTTAAAGTGGGAAGTAGGGTGGAGGAACCCCTCCTGCGTAATCAATACTCCAATAATAATACTCAAAATGAGATCAGGGTATGAGTCCCGTAACCTTCTCCACGAGAGTGGGAGGGAATTAGTCTACTTAACTCACTACGTAGTTCCCCGGAAAGTGACCTGAAGTAGAGATCACTGATCCTCTTTAGCCATCGTGAGTGCTACTATATATATTATATAACCCTTATATAGGTAATAGGTATATCTTGTTAGTATAAAAATATATAAAAAATAAAGGGTCAAATAATAATTTTATATTGACCGTTCTTATTTAATTTAACATAACGATTGTGATTCAAATTTAAATAAAGGTTTCTATGGAATGGAGCTCTCTAATCATTTTAATTACTAATAAATTTATAATTAAATATCCAAATATTTAGTTTTTATTTTTTATATTATTTGTTTTTTAACCATTTTATCCTTATCTATAATTTTACCATATAGATTCCAATTAAATAGATAAATTCTCCTTTATTTCGACTAGTAGTCTATAATGATAGATTAGTTTGCAGATGTTTTTTTTTTTTTTTTTTTTTATTTTATTTTATTTTTTATTTTTTTTTTTTTTTTTTATACAATTTTTTCTGAAATCATACATATTATGAGTATGATAATCACTAGACATTCCTTATTATATAAGTCAATGTGTTAATTCCTTATTTATCCCATGTAAGCTATTGATAATGTTTATTCTTGAGAATACATAGAGAACATAGGGAATTGTAAAAGAATTTTTGCTTTGTTTAATGAAAATAATTCATTTATTCTCTTCTCTACCACGGATAAAAAAAAATAAGAATAAAAATAATTTACTTTTATGAATAATAATTTACTTCATTAGTAGCAAATATTAGATTTTGTTTTGCAACTTCCAAAACTCCACTTTATTTTTGTTTATTTATTATTATAGAATAATTATCTAATTAATATTATATGATTAATTATTATTTATTTAACTAATCTCTATTTATAATTTTATATTATTATATTATTATATTTTATTTAATTTAATTATTTTATTTATTATATTATATAAATTATTATTATAATTATTATTATATTATTATTATTTATTGATTATTATATATTATATATATTTAATTTATTATTATGTATTTAATTTATATATTATTATTATATAATTAATTTATATTTAATTATTAAATTATATTTATTATTTCTTAATTTTTAACAATTTGCTAATTAGTAATATTATTCAATTATATTATTATTATTATTATTATATTAATTATTATTTATAATTATATTATTTAATTATTATATTATATATTAATTTAATTAATTATTATATTAATATTCTCAAAAACTAAATATATACCCTTTTAATTATAATATATATAAAAAATTATAAATATCATAAATTAAAACTTTATCTATATATTATAGGTAACATCATTAAAAAGATAATATATTATATAGACAATTATTCAACATGTTAATTATTATATAATTTACTTAATTTAATTTTTGTTCCAATATAAATTTTAAAAAAAAAAAACATATATATCAAATATCTTAATTTTATTTATAATAATAATTTTACCAAAAACATTTATTCATTTATATATTCATTTTTATTATAAATATTTGATATAATTTTTAATTATATATATATATTATATATATATATATTATATATTAATATTATATATATATATTATATATTATATATATATAATATATATATATATATATATAATATATATAGTATATATAATTATTATATATTATAATATTATATATATATATATATATATATATATATATATATATATTTATATATTATATATATATATTTTATATATATATATATATATATATATATATATAATATATATATACATTATATATAATAAAAATAAAATTATATTAATATATATATATATATATATATTATATTAAGTAATATTATATATATATATAGTAATATTTATAATTTATATTATATTAATATATATATATATATATTATATATATATTAATTAATAATTATATATATATATATATTATATATATATTATAATTATATGTATATTATTATATATTTAATTATATATATATTATTAATAATATATAATATAAATATATATACTATATATATATTATATTATATACCTATATAGGTATATATATATATATATTATATATTATATATATATATATATAATATATATTAAATATCTATAATTATATGATACTAAAACTTTAAGAGGAAAGTGTTTTAGCTCATGAGTAATATATAGTAGTGTGATTAATCTGGTATATATCTTAATATATTTACTATATAGGTGTTAAGCTTTTTATATTATATATATATTATATTCTGTTTATATAAATTTTTACATGACTTAAATAAAGTTAATATAAAATATTATATATTATATAATTATAAATAATATATATATATATTATTATATTAAGAATGTATGTTATTGTGTCATGATGTAGCTGTATATATGTTTATTGTATAAGTGTTATTGTAGTTATTTTAGGTTTAATTTATTTAGTTAGTTGTGATTGTGATTTTTCTGAGTATAAGTCAATTATACGCTTATTAGAGCATACACTGATAGAGTATATTTCGGAATTAATGCTAGTGAGAGTATAAAACCCGTACTACTACGTGATTGGTAATTACCGAGACATTAATAATGCAAGTTTTATAGGTGTCATATAATGTGGGTAATAATTCATAACTAGCTTATTAATGATATAGTTCATACCTAGTAATAAACGATAGTTCATTAACAGAGAACGAAAAAAAGTATTAAGGTATATATAAATAATGATAAGATTACTCAAAGAATCTTCCAATAAATATAATTTCTATAAGTTCATATCTATATATATAAGTAAGTTTTCTCTCGTAATTACGCAAGTAGATGAGGTGAGTAACCTCCTGTGACTAAATATATACGTTAGTGACAGATATACAATTAGTAGGACACTATAAAAACTAATTAAGTGAATAAATTGGAGTGTTTGAAAAATACAAAATTACCTAAATATTAATTGGATATATGAAAAATTCGACAAAATAGCAGGAAGTTTTGACGAATATGAGCAATATAGTCTGTCAAGGGAATGAGGTTCCATTGAAGAGCTTCTGTGAGGTAAGTTGAGTTGTCATGGCGAGAAAGAGAAGCCAATTTCACCCATGGTCAGCTTTTTTTATTACCATAAACACCCACGTGGACGGATTCCAGCAGGAAGTGACGGACTTTTTTGCGAGAATGAAGCAGTGGCTGAAACCATCAGGCAAGGACACTCAACTATATAACTACTTAGAGAAATATTTACACCAGTCTTTAATAACTTTAGAGTACTTAAGCACAAAGAGAAGTTGCTTACCGGTATAACATTTGGAAAACAGAAGTAATTTTTCAGGTAAACTACTGTACTTGAAACATCGCTTTCCAAGAATATATATACATTCTTCAATAAAGCTGAAAGAAGTTTGAAGAACATCAATTAACTTTTATAATTATTATATTTAAAATAACTATCAACATTAAAAATTTTAAACACTTTATATTTTTGTAATTGTTGGTTTTTATAATAATATCAAGGAATATATGTTAAAATTTTGTTTTTTATTATATCAAGATTTTCATTTCAACTTCACTTTTAATATAGGTTGATTTTAAAGATGTTGAAATTTAACTAACGAATGCAATTTTTTTTCGTCAGTTAGTTTAGTTTCTGATTCAAAATGATATTTCATATAGATTTAAAGTATCACTTGCACAAGAATATATATATATATATATATATATAACTCTTACTATATATTATATATATATATATATATATATATATATATATATATATATATATATATATATATAATAATACTATATCTATATATATCATATAATATATATATATATATATATATATTTATAATGTTCCTACATTAGGTGGTAGAAGAACTCTAAACTGTCAGTTTCAGGTAAATATATAGTCGAGTTAAGACCTCATGTATTTTAGTGGTTGTCAAACTATTCAAAACTTCAAATTTACTGCTGGAATCACAGTATAATCATGGTTGTGAAGGAACAAAAATCTTGGAAAGCTCTATGGTATATGGCTATCCTATCAGTTCTGCAGTAAAGACGCAACATGATGAGGGAGAGTATGAGAGATAGTACGATCAAAGAAAGACGCCGTGGCAACTAACCCTGCCTTCGACCGAAAGCCATTTCCGTAATTTGAAGGATAGTTTTCGTGGGTAGCTAGATTGAGTAATAGAATTTTGCGGTAAAATT
>JABUQX010114533.1:25000-30000 GCA_015478945.1 Trachelipus rathkii | reverse complement strand
TGGTCGTATTAATAATCATCATCCAAAGGTATTTCCTCATGATCTCTTTATTTGGCTTGTAATAACGCTTTCTAGATCGCGTTGATCCTAACGGGAAATGAATGTGATGATCTTTTGTTTCCACTTTTGTTAACTGCTCCAATTTTTTGCCCATTTTCTTGCCCCATGTTGAAAAACCTGAAAGACAAAAATTATTACAAATAATTAATATTTGGTTCAATAATAATCTTCCACATTCTATCTAATGTGTAATATTTTTTTTAATTTCCAACATAGTATCAGTTAAAAATTGTACGCTGGTTGCCCTCCCTTTGTTTACAACCACAGCCCTGGGCGAATTCTGGGGCTCTTTCTGCATGGGTATTCAGGCTCAGCTCACACATTCTTCCTTGTGCATGAGAATACAGAAGAGAAAACCGGCCCCTAACTCTTCTTTTGCACCGGACCACCAAGTTGTTAAGAACCTGAGCCTTAGCATCCACCTGAGTTGGAGGCGGTTTTGAACTTAATATATAGTATAATCTCGGCTTTATGTTGAAGATATAAGGTTATCGATGTCGGTACACTGGGAGCAAATCGGCGGTAGAAATTCAGGAGGATCTCTTACGAACCACATTCAACAGTCATACCCTACGGGTTGGGGTCCGGGGTTGTAGTGTTGTTTGGGATTAGCAACTGTTGGTTGGGAGAGTTCCCATTCCTTCTGAAGATACATTTTTTCCAGCCTCCATCCTGTTATTTCACTTTTATGTTTTTCATTTGTTTTTTATTTTTATTTTTCTCATTATCCGATGAAGACGAGGTTTGTGTGTTTAAAAATTTTTTATGGAAAATTCTATCAAAGCAAAACATTGTTACAAATCTAGAATAGCTATAATAACTTAGCAATTACCACCGCGATTCTCCCACCCGTGGACCCCACTCGGCTTACCATACCACTCCAGTAAGACACAGGCAGCGTGCCTTCAGGCTTTTCTTCCTTCTTTCTACACCTGAGGCCTTGCATAACTTCAGAGGATTCGTTCGACTATGATTAACCTTTAACACCCCAAGGGCAAACCGGCCAGTGAGGCAATCACGCAAAAGTTGCCCCCCCGTATTTACGTCGTTCTAAACTTCGATTTCACTCATATTGTGTTCCCCTCCGGGAATGCAGCGATACAATTCGATTCCACAATATTATTACTTATGCCGATCCACTTACTCCAATAGCTAATTTCTGGAGCAAAAAAGCATTCATTCTTAGCGATGCACTGAAGAAGAAGCCAATAGTACGATGTTGGAAGCCCTCACATTCAATTAATGAAAAAGGGTCCCTTCTGGGTTTGAAGCCGCCTACCCCGGAAATCAGGTTTATTCATTGTTTGTTTATTCCTAGTAACGTCTCTCGGAAACATCTCCCCTTAATTGTACATCCTGATGAATATTATTGAACATAAGAAACACATTCTAAAGGGCACTATTTTATTTTTTGAACAAAAAGACGAACAAATATGCTGTCTCTTTTTAAGAAATCTCCCGCAGAAAAGATTTTTCCGTTATACAACATTATATAGATGTTCATCGCTCGTTCAGAACTCCCTGACGACCCTAAATCACTCGTTTCTGAGACCTGTTAATACACTCAATGTCACCTTTCAAAGGTGAAAATAGAGTTCACAGGTTACAGTGGTATCTCGCGTTTATCATCCCGACGGTTTGCCAATTGCTTGGATCATTCCCCGAAAATCCTGTTAGGAGACCCAATGACATACACCACAATGCAAAAACGGAGGACCCCACAGTGCTTCCTCCTTAAATGCCACCGATCTAACCCTGTTTCAACATGAGGAGTTTTGGAGTTATACGTCCCAATAATTAAAATTGGAGCAGGAGATTATGCCATGCACCATCTCAATGAAATACCATTACAAGACAAAGGCAAATCTTTACGCGTTACAATTGCAGCACCCCTAACCTCCGTTATGTGTGTATTTTCACCCGACACAACTCCGATCCCAGTTCTTTTAGAACTCCCCATCAAAAAATACCGCGAAAACTCAGCCTGGACTACCATTGACCATTACTACCGACGTTTCCTCAAAATAGTTACAGAAGCACTCCCTTGCATCCAATCTTCCGTTTCCAAATGACAATCATAACCCTTATCCAGAGAGCATAGTTTTCAACTTCGACACTATTACTCAAATATCCTTGAAAAAGATGTTCCCTACATCACCAAGCTAAAATTAATCGTTAAATACAACAGACATCCGAATTTCTAACCAAAAACACACGACCCCGAGATGTAAAAATGCAACTCAGAAGAGACATCGCCATAAGTCTATTCCTGAGACAAAAAAGAACAATGCTTCAACAGATTGTACCAAACAATCACAGTTATCGGGACAACCCAATCAATACCACTATAGTTCGAAGAATATTCCAGCTCATTCTATGAAACCGCCTATAAACTCTTCATCCGGAATTTCCTATCTCAGCACTCACCTAAATAATTATAATGCCTTAGCTTGATTATGAAATGTTAAAATTAGCTCGCCAAAAATAAAGCTTGATGTGGACACGACCCCTTCTCTATTCATAAACTTCCTGTCCTGCTTCTGAATAGAGGTGATGTATTGCGGTAAAACCGTCACAACATAAACGCTTGTAACCGCTCCCAAAGGCGTTCTGAATTGTTGGCTTGGCGCAAGAGGAATGTGGACCAGAAGTCTTTATTTCTTAAACTCAAATTGTCCAAGATCGAAAATCACTTCAATGAAGACTTATGGTATAAATATCCGCATCAGACTTGTATCAACCAACGATCTATATCCGATCCCAAGTATCGGCAACATCTCAAATCTTTGCAAAGGATGGCAACCTTTTCCTGACGAGACCTTTCCTTCCCCCATTTCCATGGAAAAAAACCCGTATCCCCCACACATTTCTGAATTTGCTTGCTTGGGTAGATATAAACTGCATATCGCTCCCATTCCTAAGCATGAGCATTTGGGTTTTAATAATAAAACCCACCAACTAACATCCCACAAAATAACATTTACTGGAATGAACAATTTATCTCCATTCATGCGAAGCCCTCACAAATCACAGTAAGCATCTCTTCCCCAAAGCGGGTTCGTTTACAGGTCAAATATTTGGGGAGGATATCCCTTACCACCAGGATTTGTACTCCCCTTCTCGTCATGGACCACGTTTCTCAGACTTTATTTCTCTCATCCTGAATCACCTTCACGCATTTATCTCTGCCACATAGTGACAATGGTTGAAAAAAATCCTTCATAATATTTTTAAAAAAACAGTTGCATGGCCACCTCCCTCAATGGAATGTGGTCCGTTGCTTTACTATTCTATTGTTGAAGAACTTCTTCAACTAATAAACAGATCTACACCAAATTGCATATGTTTGCAGAAACTTCGACTATGTCATCGCAACTTATTTCAACTGTCGGAATATAAATGCCAATAACTTTATAGAAAAACGATGACAGTAATAGGGATGTTGGCAGGAACAGTTCATCATAATCTGCCCCTTACTCTGAGGTATTATTCAAATAGACTTCATGCAGTGCAGTACGGGTCTATCTGTCCAACAATTTCGCTGTCTATTCAACATACTTGGCAACTAGTAGCGAGTGTACAAGGCCGACTTAGCGATCTTTTTTTTAAAGCAGCTTCCCCATAATAGAGAGATTCAACCTCTGCACTCTTATGGATGGCTACTCTGTCACTTGTCTAAGACCAAGATCCTTGTAGATCTTTTCTACACACCCCTTTCCATGTGATGCTGTAACACGCAGGACTCATACATTTAAAAACTTTTAGGATTCACACATTACCTGTATTGATACTACATGTGCTCCCTTTTCTTATGGATCAACCTTTAAACCTGGGTTTCCCCGCTTTTTGATATTCATTACGAAGGAATCGTTACATAATGGCTTTTGTTGATGAAACGACCAGCCCAATGCAAATCCAAACTCCAGCTGGCGTTATAGACCAAAGAGGAGTTTTTCTACGATTATATTTCGAACTTATATATTCAACAGTCAACTCTACAAACTTCACCTAACTTTAGTTGCTTGAAAGTTGACAGAAAACATTTCGTTTGCTCCACTACTCCTTACCACAGCTCTTATTGGTTAATGGGCTTGCATACAAGCGACACTCAACTCTTTCCTCTGCTGCTGTTAGCCAGAATGTATTAATAGGTTTACTAGTTTTGCTTGAGCACTCGAGCTTTCTTTCTGTATCCTTGAAACCTTTTCAAAATTTGAGAACTGATCACTTGAAACTGCCAAACACTTCACACGCGGAGGGGAAATTCTATATCTATAATCGTCTTTCTTCAACTGCATGAGCCATCAAATATGCGATTAGCGAATAAGCAAGGCGATTCCCTAAGCCAGACATGGTTCGTACATTATGCTGTAAGATTTCATATTCACCCTCGGCATCAGCATTTTTATGTTGGATCGGCATACCAAACAAGGAAATAATCCTAAGTTGGCTAAAAACCCAAAGACCAATTCCGCTAACCTCTTCAAACTGTAAATAATGCGAGGGAAAATGACGTTCTCCCTGTTTCCTGGAGAATTGGCCAGGATTATCAAAACCTCCGGTTTGTTACCCGCCAACAAAATCGCTTGAACGTGGGTCCCTTGGTAAACTGGACCATTGAATCCCGAGAGAAGCCTTCCTCAATCAGGGATGTTCATTGGGTTTCTTTTTGACCTTTAAAAGCTTATGACACAACTGGGAACTTAGAGTTTCTAATTCAACTCGCCTCTGGTTTTCCGTTCGGGATAAAAATCCCTCTTTTCATTAATTACTTACTGTCAAATTAGATGCCATTTGGTTTCGGGTGCCCTTTCTTGTGCACTCGTGCTTTACTCTGGATGAAGGGAGTTCCACAGGATCTGCTCTTGCGATATTTAATGACAGTTCGTTACTCCGTATCCCAGGGACGCGTAAATTTTTTCTCTATACTGTTCACTGAC
>JABUQX010114533.1:0-20000 GCA_015478945.1 Trachelipus rathkii | reverse complement strand
ACAAACGCTTAAAATATCAAACTCTCCCACTAACACCATCGCTATCTCTACTTACCCCCGCTTATTCTACAGCCTACAACATACCCCGGTCAGCGAAAATAACCACCTGACCAATTCACCCGACTTAACTCACATCAATAATCACATTCCAATCAACTCCTAATACAATCCAACTACCGATCATCACATCACATCACACCCTACATCCCAATACTTCACTAATTAATAATATCCCAACTAATAATCAATCAATCAATCCAACTAAAACGACTGGCAGGGCAACTACAATAATAATACATAATACTCAATTATAAAATAATAAAACTACATATAATAATTAAAATATATAATAATCAATAAAAATATAATAACAAATCCAATAATAATTAAAACAAATACCTTCATAACTTAATGAAACAGATCGCTATCTAATCCTTACAACATACACCACGAACATAAGTTTACACTCTACAAAGATCCATGAAAACAGGAGGTCCCTGTAGTAGCTGGAATCAAAAGAAGTACATTTAACAGCTCAATGCGATTCATTAGTATTAACAATCAAAATTCACCCCCAATCCTTCAAACGTCAACAGGATCTGGCAAGTTAGAACAAAAGGTATTGTATCAGTCCTTGCTTCAAATCCACGCTGGATCAATTAACATTCAACACAAAAATAAAGCATTGGACTCATCAACACGGACATCCTCTATGGCCTACAACAGAGCTTCACAAGAGCACTGAGCGACCCTCCACCCTTTAGAGTTTCTATAAACTATACGTAAGCTCATGACTGGCTACCGCCATCCAGCTCGTCTCAAAATTACACTAATACCCACCTTCATCTATAACCATATCTTAACGAAATCTATGTTTAATCAACAATAAATTTCGAAAACCAAACTAAAACAACATTACATTCTTTCGACTAGCTTTACAAAAAATATACTCTGCGGTTGAATTCTTCTATCCGAACTCAGATAACCTCGCTTTAGTAACAATATTAGACCACTGCTCTATCATCATGATTAAACACGCGCCCTCCATAGAAGAGACACTTCTGACGAAGCGTTACCTATACTCATTAACACGAACAACACCTTTTGTTTCACATTGGTAAACATCATATCAAACCAACTGGCGTACTCTATGGGATCACATCTTAGGAGCCAACCCTTCCGCACGATTACATGTCGATCAACGTTAGAAACACACATTTCTAATGATTGGACGCCCAATTCAATCCATCTTTACCATCCGATCACCGCCGACAACCACCCTTAGTTATACTTTCAAGACCCAAAAAGTCAAAGGTTTCAAATCCAAACATACAGTAGATCATGGCTTGCATTTACTTTTGAACCAAGTCAAAAATAATACTATAAATTTTTAGATATCACATTAAATTAAAAGGATGGGACAAATTGATTGACCGTGTTAATCTAATAACATATAAGAAGAACCTGAATTGCGGCTGCACATCACCACACCTCCATATTGCCAACCATACAACTTACGCCCACCGCAGCGTCTTAAAAACGTCTTGATGGCACCTTTTTTGATATAGAATTAAAGAACACACGCGAATCCTAACAAAATAGTCCCCAGTATACTTACTAAGAGAATAACACTACTAGAGAACACTTTTAACATATTAAAAATCATTCACGACCTACTAATCAAATTAGCGGAAAAATTAAGCTCCTGACAACTGTATCAGTCACAAAAAAGCAGGATCACAGAGACACACAAATTAAAAATTCTACATCTTTAAAAGGCTATTAAAGCAACAAGACCGGGCAGAGTTACTAATTAAGCATCTACTTAGGCCACCATCTAGACAACACTGAGCGCATGCGCATCGCATCTTCAACCTTGCCTGAAGCCGTTTTGGAAGTGAAGACTGTCAGTAAGTCACTGTGTTTCTCATTATCACATCTTTTCGCTGCACTATGGATCCCTGTAACGCCTGCCTATGATATCCGGCATACAACAACGCAATTCACCCTCAACTCCGACGAACTGCGCAAACAAGATATAACAACCCGGAGTACAGTATCTTCATAAACTCTTCGTATACGAGAGCAAGAACATCAACAAAAATCCGATACAAAACTAAAAAGAAAACTTTTTAGGGAGCACACAAACACAGTAAACTTAAAATATAAAATCAATAATGCCTGAGTTCCAATTTTTTTTAAACATTGTTGACCATTAACAAAAAGTCAATGTGCATAGTTAACACTTCTTTTCAACTTATGGAAAATTACGCTTAAGTTTTACCATTAATCTATTTCATTTGTCCACTAACGTTTCAACACACATCATTTGCTATTTTCTAATTCTATCCACAACATCTGTTTCAAGATATCCTCAAAATATAAACATTTCCCTTGCAAGATACCGGCAAAGCGTCCATCAAACGGACGACTAAGGCTTGATCACGGTTTTTTTAATTCATCATTTCTCTTAATTTTACTTTCAGCTAACCACCCATATATTTACTTGCAGTTTTGTGTGTAAAACTTTCTCCGCTCGCTAGAAAAAGCTACTTTCCAGGAGGCTTCGCGACAAGATCAAGAATCCATAATTAGATATATGGCCTGATATTGAGGTTTCAAATGAAATAGAATCACATTCTATACATATAAATTATAAATTAATAATAATAATCCACTAACTAATCCCACATTCACACGATAATAATACTATACATAATCAAATCCCCTATAACTTAAAATAAATATAATAATAAATAATAATTCAATAATAATATAATAAATTTAATATAATAAACTAATATTATTAATAAATAATAACAATATCAATACATATAACTAATAATATATATTAACTCAAATACTCACATAAATAATCAAATTAGACATAAATATAATAATCAGATATATAAATCAGCTATATTTGTTCAATCATTAAGTAATCATAATAGTCATAGTTCAATCATTATACTAATAATTACATGTAATGCGACAATAAATATCAGATCAACCATAATCAGACAAATTATTTCACTCAAATAATAATAATAATAGCTATATCGTTAATACTAAATATAATTACAGTTATAAGTAATATACATAAATAAACACCATATATAATATAATAATACCTTTTAATAATAAAATAACAATAAATAACAAACAATAATTTGTAGTTATATTAAATAATATAGATTCAATTAATATAATAATAATAATACTAATCAATATAGTTGTATAATAATACAATAATATAATAATCACATACTAAAATAACATGACATAATAATATAATAATACATATATAAATACAATACTATAATAATAATACTAATATAATAGATAGTCATATAAAATAGTACTAATATTATCCATAATAATTTGAAAATGACGAAATAATTAAATAAAAATAATAAGGGCGAAACAGATTTATCAATATCAAAATAATATACTAATAATAATACATATAATAATAATAATAATACTAATAACTATAATAATAATAATACTAACATATAATATTAATATAATATTATACATACATATATACCAACAATAATAAATAATAATACCTAATCATATAATATAATAATACAACTAATAATATAATTATATATTGTATATTTATCATATATCATTTAATTTATATATTATTATTATACATCTACATATTATAATCTATTATTAATCGTCAGACGTAGCTATTAGTGTCGTAGTGTATTGTTCGCTAATAGTATAGATCAATATAGGTCTATATAGTGTAGTATGGTTAGCCGTCTAAATATAAGTCATAAACTGGCTATTATCGGTGGAAAACTTTGTATTTAGTAGAGTGATTTTGAATGTAGTACATTCGCTAGAACAATCTAAAACAATAGTTATTTAGGGAATCTGCTTAAGTCGATTAATACTAGTGCGTAGTTTTTGCATTATCCGTCTCAGAGCTATGATTATGAAATCGCTGGTGAAAATATGATAAAACACACAAAAAAGCGTAAACCACGAATTACTCATTATTTATTCGATATTTCACCCTAAAAACAACAATTTATAGACTACATATCTTCTCTGCTTTAGACATTAAGAGATACAAACATGCATTTTCTACTAGAGATTCCATCAATTGTTTATCTGTTCTAAAATGCAGTAAAATCCAGGAAAGGACTTAAATGAACAGCACGGCGTTCAAAAGGAACAACAAGTTAATACCTTTACCAACAATCCTGGGACGTTGCGGAAAGTAATGCAGAAAGCTGAAAGTGATCAAAATATAACACCTTGGCTAAAGCAAAGTCAATCTATTATATTATACTACTTTTCTTCCACTTTTAACTAGTTCATTCAGAAATATACCATTATTGGATTATAGCTTCCTTATGTGTTATGTGAAATGTACTGGTTATCGGTCTGCCTATTCATTTAAAGACACACCATCACACCACACACAACAGCACACCAGACACGACACCCAGGCTCAATGCACACTTACATAATACATAAATATACACCATTTTCTTCTTCTTCTTATTTACTATATTATTTATTAATTTATTATTATTAAATTTAATTATTATATTATTTAATTTTATAATATTTGAATAAATTATTCTTATATTATGTAATTCATTATTAATTATAATAAGTTAATTATTATTCTTTTATTTATTATTAGTTATTATATTAGTATTATTATTATATTATTATTATATTATTATATAATTATTATTATATTTTATTTTATTATTTTAATTATTAATTAATTATATATATTTTATTATGTATTTATTATTTATTATACATTAATTTAATATTATTATTATTATTTATTTATTTATTATAATTTAATTTATTAATATATTTATTAATTAATTTTATATAATTATAATTTTAGATATATATTAATTATTAATTTATTTAATTTTATTATTAATTAATTATGGTATTTATTTATAATATAATTTTATCATTTATATTTAATAATTTTATCTTAGTTTGTTATTATTTATAATCTTATTATATTATTCTATATACTTACTATTTTAAAATAATATCTTTATTATTATTTAGTTATTATTATTTATTATTAATTTATTTATTAAGTTATTATATATTATATATAAATATTTTATTTAATTTAATTTGTTATCATCCTAAATTAATTTATTTATATTATAATTATATTTTTATATATTATATTTAATATATTAATTTAATTATATATATAATAATTAAACTAACAATTTATTATTTATTATTTATTATATTATATTAATTAATTATTTATATATATTTTATTATATATATTATAATTATGATATATATATATATAATATAATATTATAATATATATATAATTATATATCATTATTTATTTATTATTATTATATATATATTAATTAATATATATTGTATGTGTATTGAGTGTGTGTTGTGGGTGATGGTGCGTTGTAGTGTGTGTGATGTGTGGAGTTGAGTAGTCATTAGGCGGTGTTGCGATTGGTTCAAATTTTGATATGGTAGATAAATACTCGTTTTTATAAGATGCCTTCAAATAAATAAGCGATATCAAGTGGACATTGAAGTAGACGGATTATTGCTAAATAACGAATGTTAATTATTTAAGTACTAATTCAATAGAATCTTAATATAAAATATATTTAATGTTATTAATTTGCTCATAAATGCATTTATTAATTTGTCTTAATAAATATATTGCATAACATTTTACTATAAGCCTGCGTGAAGATGCTTCTCAATCTCCGATTTCATCTTCATCATTCAAATACGAAGAATCTTCAACATCATCATCTATTCATGAAAGCAAAAATTCAAGTACAATCTACATGCTCTTCATTTCCTTTAGACAACGTCTCGCTCAAAATACACTCACATCACTATACATTCTCACATTTAATTTAATTATTATTAGTTATTTTTATTATATTTTAATTTAATATATATTTAATTTATTATATTATATTATTATTATTATTATATTATATTTTATTGTTATTAATATTATGAAATAGTCATATTTCTATGATAACATTCCAATTGAATTTATTATTATATATAATTAATATATTAATATTATTATTAATATAATTATATATATTCTATTTATATTTATTTATTTAATTATTTTTATTTAATTTCTTCTTATTTATTAATCTAAATTTATTAATTAATTAATTATTAATTTAGATTATTTATATTTTATTATTATTATTATTAATTCATTATTATTTCGATATTTTTATATATTATTATTTATTAATTATTATAATTATTATTATATTATTAATTAATTTATTATTAAAGTTTTCTTATATTTAATTGTTAATTATTTAAATTATTATTTAATTATATTTAATTTTAATTTTATATATTATTTAATATTTATTTATTGTTTATTTCAACTTATTATTTTCTTATATAATTATAATTATTATTATTTATTAATATTATATTAATTATTATTTAATTAATTATTATCATTTATTTTATTTCATATCATTTTATTTTAATTTATATTATATTTATTATACTATTTATTATATTTATTTTTATTATTATTATTATTATTAGTATCGTGTATAGTATATGTGGAATTACGATTAATGATTCTTATAATTACATGCCTTGTATCAAATTATACCAAGAGATGATAATTATAATACAAGAGGAATATAAATAATATAACTTTCATTTAAAGATAATATTAAAGCTAAAGTTAAAAATGTACTTTAAAAGATGTTTACATTTAACTACTGTTAGTGAAACAATAAGATCAATCAATCACCTCTTCACCTATTCACTTTTTTGGGCGATTTCACTATCATGACTAACTCACTCACACACTCACTCACACTCACATACTTACAATCATTCACATCTACACTCACTATACTCATCACTTTATCACTCACACTGCACACTTCACACTCACATATATATATAGTCACATACATATACATACTATAAATATATATATATATATTAATATTATATATATATTATATTGCTAAAGAAGAATTAAATTGAATATATAATTATTTAGCTAAATATATAATATTAAGTGAAGGTTTTAATATATATTTATATTTCCCAAGATATTAATATAGTTATTTTCTATATATTTCATAGATTTAATATAATATTAATTTGTATATATATTTATTTTTATATAGATTTTTATTATATATTTTAAAATATATATATATTTAATATATAAATTATATTATTATAATATATATATTATATTATATATTTATTATTATTACTTCATATAATTATTATTATTAATAAACCTGAATTCCATTCTATATATATATTAATAATCATTATATTAAATTAAATATTATTAATACATTTATTATAATTTATATAATATTCATATATATATATTAATTTATCTAATAAATATATATATTACTATATATTTATATATTCTTACTACTATAATATATATATTATCATATTATCACTATATATATATACTAATTTTATATATCAATATTTATTAATAATACTTATATATATATATATATATATATTTATATATATATATAATATACTTATATAGTATTATTCTATATATAAAACTATAATTTATACATACATATAATGCAACTATGGTTTTTTCATAATTAGTTCTATAATATTGATATATATTATAATTATATTTGTTTTATAAATATTTTATAATAATATAATTTATATATATTATTATTTAATATATTAATATGTTTATATTATGTATTTATTATATAGATAATTTAATATACTAATTTTATAGTAATATAACATTAATAAGTTATAATCTATATTTATATTATTTATATCATAATATAATATTATGCGAATAATACTATATAATATATTAATTACTTATAATATAATTATACATACTATACTATATTATTTATGATATATACTTATACTTTAACTCACCTATAAAGATACTATAATATTATGTAGAGTAGTATTTATATATATTACTTATAATTTAAATATATAAATTCTTAAATTAGTTTAATTTAGTTATTATTATTATTTTATAAAAAATTTCATGCCTAGAAGACATAAGTATTTAAAAGAAAGTTGATTCACCAATTAAATATCGGTAAAGAAAAAATATGTTATTATTATTTACTAAAAATCATTGTTACTTTTTAGTAAATTAAAATATAATGAAATTTATCTCTTTCTTAATTTATATCCGTATTTTTCTTAGATTTAAATTTTTTGTTGCTTATTTCACAGATGTTAGATCTAGAAATATAAGTATATAATATTCTCAAGTTCCCTACTTATAGATATATGGTTATATATATATACTTATATACAGGATATCAAAAATATATTTATCTATGGATTCTTATATAAATAAAATGTCTCTGGATTGAAGGACCTTAAGGCATTTTTTTGTAAAAATATTAATAAGTAATTAGAATATAATAAAAAAGTAAATATACAAATCTTATGAGTTTAGTTACAAATATTAGATTATGTGAAATTTCTTTTTTTTAACTTTTAATATCTCTCCAAAATTATAAAAAATTTTGTGAGTGTAATATTATACTCCTCGTGTGTTTTAGAATTGAAAAAGGTTAGTATGGGATACATATGGAAATGAAATTATTCTCTCTCATGTTATCCTATATTATGTTACTCTTGGCTCGCAATCTCTGCTGTTTTTCGAGTTTTCATAATTAGTGACGAGTATTGAAAATCATAATTAAAATTAAAATATTTAAGATTTAAAAGTTACTCGCGTGCTCTCCGTGATACAATATTCTACAAATAAAACAATTTTTTGAATTACCGTTAAAAAAATTCAATATAAGTGTTATGTGTGTCAAAGGTCTCTTTTTTGGTCCCTCTCCGCCTCCATTCTACTCGTTGTTCTGGATGCTCTTCTACTTCTTGCTCTCTTTCGGTCTTTCACTTCTTATCTCTCTTAAATATCTTCTCAAATTCTCTATCTTTCACAGTCTACACATCTACATGTTCTCTCTCGTCTCTCTTCTCTTCCTCTCTCTCCTCTCTCTCCTCCTCTTCTCTCCTCCTCTCTCTCGCTCTCTCTCTCCTCGTCTCTCTCTCTCTCGTCTTCCCTCTCTCTCTCTCTTCTCCTTCTTCTCTCTCCTCTCTCTCTTCTTCCTCCTCTCTCCTCTCCTCTCTCTCTCTCTCTTCTCCTCTTCTCTCTCTCCTCTCTTTCTCTCTCTCTCTCTCTCTCGTCTCTCTCTCTTCCTCTCTGTCTCTTCTTCTTCTCTCTCTCTCTCTCTCTACTCCTCTCTTCTCTCTCTCTCCCTCTTCTTCTCATTCTCTCTCTCCTCCTCTCTCTCCTCTCCTCCCTACTCTTCCTCTCTTCCTCTCCTCTCCTCTCCTTCTCTCTCTCTCTCTCTCTCTCCCTCTTCTCACCTCTCTCTCTCTCCCTCTCTACTCTCGTCTCTCTTCTCTCCTCTCTCTCTCTCTTCTCTCTTCCTTCTCTCTCCTCTCTTCCTTCTCCTTCTCTTCTCTCTCCTTCTCTTCTCCTCTCTCTCTCTCTCTCTCTCCTCTCTCTCTCTCTCCTCTCCTCTCCTTTCTCTCCTCTCTCTCTTCTGTTTTATTTTCTGATATCAATTTCTTGACGTGGTGAGGATCTCTCTGCATCCTCTGTCTGTCTTTCTCTCTCCTCTCTCCTCTCTTCTCTCTCGTATCTCTCTCTCTCTTCTCTTCTCTCCTTCTACTTCTCTATCTCTCTCCTATCATCTCTCTTATCTTCATCTCTCTGTTTATTCTGTTCTTGACTCTCTGTCTCTCTTTGATTCCTCTCTATATCTTATTATAACTATATCTAATAATATTATATATTAATATTTATATTATTATTAATAATATATTGGTACACATATTTATATTTATATTCTATTAATTAAATTCTTAATATAATTTTGTAATATTAATAATATTAATATATTTTATATATTATTAATTAGATACCAAAATATCAATAGTATATTATTTATATAATTATATATTATTTTAATGAATTTATTATTAAATCACTACTTGATTTCTATTCCTTAGGATTATTTTTATTGTTTAGACCATATATATTACTATATATATTAATAGCATTGTTAATTCTCTATATAATATATAATATAATATATATAATTATATATAAATATCATATAATAATATTAGTTATATATTATATATTAGAGTACCACTAGATATCAACTTACATACTATTAAATATACTTTAATATATACTTTATATATATTCACTCTCATAACTAAATTTAAAAGTTAATTACTAAAACTTATTAATTAATATTAAAATATGCTTTCTGGAAATATTACTATTTAATAGACATATATATATATATTAAATATCTATATTTGATTTGATTATAATGTATCAATATAAAAATTGCTATGCATAAAGTAATGTTTCTTCTTAAATTTATATATATAAATTTTATATTACTAATATTTATTATACTATAATTATATTCATTATATTAATATATATTCTATAATCTATACTATTATATTAACTATTATATATTATATTATTAATATATATAGTATATATTAATATGGTTTTATATATTTATTAAATATAATATAATATATATATATATATATTATAATAAAACTATTAATTTAATAATATATATATATTATATATAAATACTGTAATATATGGCTCTTAAACATATATATATAGTATTATAAATTATAATAATTTAATATTTAATATAAACTTCGATATATTAAAATGAGGATATTAACATATAAATCAAATATTAAATATATAGAGGTGAATATACTAACGAAAGTGCTATATATATTATTATGCCATTATAGCTATTTATTTTTCAGATTCTGTCTCTCTCTCATTAAAGTTATAATGCTGACGCACTTTTATTTATTACTTATATATTATATCTAAATACAGAATATATATCTATATACCCAAGAAAATAGACAATTTTTTAAATATAGATAATATTATATAGTGAATATATATGATTATGATGATATATATTATAGATATAATACACTTTCCTACTAGTATACAATATTATATATTATTCATAATAAATATATATACAATAAGCTATAAGATAAGTAGTATATTTATAAGATATAATTAATATATAAATATATATACGTGAAATTGACACTAATATATCCAATAAAAATATAGTATAAAATAATATATAAGGATATACTCATTGAAATAGAGCTAAAAATCACTCATACCTACAGACAGTTCTGATATATTATAATCGACAGTGATTTATCACTTAATTTCCTATTACTCAAAATATATATATATAATATAATAATATATATTAAGATATTGAATATACTAACTAAATCAACTCAATAAATATTCAATATACTCATATAATATAATATATAAATAATAGTGATATAATATAGATATAATATAATAGTAATATTTTTCATATTCATCTAGTATTCTTAGTTCTCTAAAATATTAATCCCACTGAGGTAAGTCAAATATTCATTTAAGTATATATTTAATTATATCTCTTACATATCTTATCTTTTTTTACTTTGTTACTCATTTGATTTATATTTTACATAACATAAAATAATATAAATCAATATTAATATAATTTATATATAATATGTAGTTATTATATACATTCTTTTTCAATTTGAAACGAGTTATTATATCTTTATATACATCTATATAATAAACACTACTATAAATTAATATAGATACTAACATTATTTTCATATATATGTTACTTAAGATAATAATATAAATATTAATTGTCCTATAATATTATATATAATATAATATAGTATATATTATAATTATAAACATATACTATATATAATTATAATTATATGTATATATTTAATATTATGATTATAATTATACTTATAAATTACTAATTGTATCATTATTATATTATTATCCTAAAGTAAAACCATATATATAGTATTATAATTACTATATATATAATAATATATATACTATATATATATATAATATAATATCCAATTAACTATAAATATTATATAACATATAATAATGAATAGTATTAATGCTAACATAAAATATAGGAGATCGCTTGGCTTGAGCAACTAGCTCATCGTTGCATATTATCAGCAATACTTGGCCGCATTAACACTACATATGGAAAATATAAAGCCGCAGTTGTATGGTATATGATCTGTATATATAATAATATATATATATAATATATTTATATATATATCCTATAATAATATATAGTCCATATTAGTATATAATAATTTTAGATATAATATATATATAAGTACTTATCACTATGATAATTATAGTTACCACCTGATAATATGTATATATACTCTTTTCATTCTCTAATATATATAATGATTATATTTTCCTATAATAACTTATATTTAATATATATATATTTCATATAAAATTCCTAACATCATTTGCTAGTCATTACGTCCTTATCGGTATATTATATTCACATAATTATAATACTACGATAATATTATATATTATATAATAATATATATATATATAATAAGGTATTTAAAACTATATCTCTATTTAGTATTTCATATTTTGTTTTAATATATATATAATATATTACCATATATACTATAATATATTTTTGTATCTACTATACATTCCTAAGTATAATAAACTCATATTCTAAAAATATACAATATATTATGTATATATATTAGGGACATGTTATTCCTTCTCTAATATATTATCTCACACATATAATATAATATATAATCAGCTATATATACTTATTATAATATACTATATACTTCTAATTAATTATACTGGGTATATAACCTTGAACTTACAAAACTACTCCTCTCTTTACACATAAATACTGTGACGATAATATAAAATTACCCTTATTAATCTTTATAGTATATGGCCACTAATATATACTTATCCTTCTTACTCAATAGTAAATGATAACTATATTTTATACTCTTTTTCATAGTTATATAATATTACATATAATAATAATTCAGTAATATATACTATATATATATATATAAATACTATATACAATAAATACATATATATCCTTATATATATATAGTATCTATAAATCTATTTAATATATTTTATCAATATATATATAATATATCTAGGAATTTCTCTGAGATCGGGTCTACAGAGCTTTACCTGATTCAATTCTTGCTCGATCCTGTTGGGGGATTTCGTCGAGCTAGGCCCGGTAACGCTCAACTCTTGTGAAAATTTCAACACTCTTTTTATGACAATATCTCTTTAACCCTATACTTACATATCTTCCCTCTTTCTCAAACACCTCCCAACTTTCCTATCCCTTTGACTGCTCTAATTTCTTACCCGTAAACAACATACATTCTATAAATATTCTTGGAACATTAAAACAAAATACGTGAATTGTCTTGGAGACCTTCTATCACATTGGTTACTATGAATGCGCCTCATCGCAGAAGCGTTCGGGGAATTCTGTTTCACGATTGGTCGTGAATTCTTTTTTTTCTTCACAGACAACTTGTCTCTCTGGCATATCAGGCTTGTGACAGCTCGATATCGGGAGTGAACAAATTTCTTCGTTCTCCTATCACTCTTGCTAATTTTCACCCACTCCAGCTCAGATAAACTCGTGCAAGAGGTTATACTTCTCGTTTTCAACGATAGCAAAAGTCCGGATGTTCTGCATCAAGCGAATAAGTATGCGCCTTAAAACCTCCTTGGAGTTCCTTATGTATACAAATCTGTTCTGTATAAAAAAAACATCGTTCTTACATTTTCCAGCTAAATCACTTCCTATATCGTCCTGGCATGTAGGCGTATACTGTATATTAGGCATCCATTAGTTGCTAACTCTGGACTGAAAAGGCCAAATCTACTTCTCGGCCTAAGTACTTTTCCTCTAACCTCAACCTTGGATGTTCTGGCCATATCCTCCTCTTTCCTCCTTCCCTCTCAGTGTTACGTTCCTTTAGTCTTTCGTTTTCGTAAAACCTATACAGTGTATGATCGGGATCTGAACACTTCGGCTCCTGTTAAGACATCCTATGAATACGTTAGGAAGGCGGGTGGCACCGGATGGCATTCCCCACCAATATTTATCTCGAGGTGGATTTATGTGCTTAAGTGCTGACCCCGTCACCCCATCGTATCTTTAACTATTATTTTGTATGTTTTTCCGATTTCAAGTACTATCACTTTCCGCAGTGCAGCTGTTGAGACCAAGCCACGCACTCAGTCCAACCCATGTTCCGATATTGAAAATCTCGAGCCGTCTCTGATACCTTTACTAAACATTGCCACCTAGGGGCTATATGGCCTTCTTCACTCTTGGATATTTTTCACTCTATAGATACATACGTCTGTGAGTCACATCCTATAATCTCTAATATCTCTTTAAATACATATTGACTCTCATCTGGTATATCTCATCCTCATATTCCTATTTCTCGAATTCGCCAATGGTAAGCCTATCACGAGTTCCAGCTTCGATGAGCCACTCTTACACACACTGGCGATATCCTTTCCTACTTTAAGGTCTATTTATTTGTTTCAGTTCTCTATCGCTGTTAGGGTACAATATATGCGGCGAGTACTTCGGCAGTACGCACGGTGCTTGCCGGCACTTGCACATAATCCCAAAGCATTTTAACCGACTGGGTGCAGTTTTATAGCACGCGTTCACTTTTCTCTCCAAGCTCCTACCTCGCTTTGTGACGTAAGTATCCTCCTTTCTACTTAAACTCTAATTTTGTTCCCTCTATTCTGTCTAGCTTTACTTTTACACAAGCTCGCTGATCGTTATTATATCTGAGCCCTTGTGTGGTTTGAATGTGACCGTCGGACTTCCTCTTTTTCTACTTTTCTGTCAATAGTGGTGCTCTCCTACTTTATTCCAACTTTTTAAATTAAGTATAAACCTTTTTTAATTCGTTTACCTTCTCATTTTAATGATCCCTTCTACAATCCCTGCCTTCTAAAGCTCTTTAATCCTCAATGCTCATATCGCTTCAGATTGACATACTCTACCCGTTCACTCTCTCAACTCATTTTCAATTTACTGCTCCTTCTCGGTTCTATATTTGCCCTCAAGAATATCCAATGCCTCTCGTCTTAAACTCTTATCCAATCTCCTGACTCTCTCCGCTATCTGTGACTTCTTTAATATTTATATTTCTATTGGGTGTCTGTGCTGCATATACCTTACATGAACAATACGCAACTAGATCGCATACATATGTTTTTCTACATTCTCAAATTCTTTCTCAATCTCCTTCCCTTGTATATTACACCTAACTTTCCAATCTCTTTCGACAGTTCTCTCGTTTTTTCCTGTTGACAATATAAACATTTCTGGCCACTTAACATAAACAAAAAAAGTGTCTTGGAAACCTCACCTCACTCACAACCGGTTGCTAGGTCGGCTTCAAAGAACTGGGAGTTTCCTGTTTAGGAGCTGCGAGACTTTTTTCCATCATTCTCAGTTACTGCCAGCTATACAAGCGGTTTCATCCGCCCTTGTATGGCAGTACTTGTTTCTTCATATTGGGGGGCTCGGTTATCACCCGGTTTATGACAGTGGTCGAGTCAAACCCAAAGGCTTATAATACTGACCTTACTTTTTTCAGTTCACTACCACTCTGCGTTACCATCACCTTTAACGACGCCCTCGTTGCACAAGGGGGGTGCTGTGTTTGCGCACGAGTTTTGTGTTGATGTAGGTAACTCCAGGCCTGTTCGCTGTGGCGGTATGCCTTCTTTTCTTTCCTGCCACATTTGTTCATGTGGAATTCTCTTCCATCTCTGTGTTTCGCTGAATTTAAGTCTCCCTCACTTTCCAAGCCTTGCATCCGTCTAGTGACTCAATCTGCGTATTTGCCGCTAGCGGAGGGACACTTTGGTGTGCGAACATCCCCTTCTGACATAGTTGTCTGCCGTGAGTGATTGGGTGGACAACTTGCAAAAAAAAAAAAAGAAAAAAAAAACTCCAGTTATATAAGGGTCTTATTCGGGCGCTCTGTATGGCGATACTTGCTTCTCACATTTCCTAGTGTGCAATCCGTATTCCACCCACCTTTGTTGATAGAGTTGAATCTAAAGGCTAACGTGCTATGTAAACTGCCCGCCATACTTTTCTGAACTCCCTTGGACCCCTTTCTTTTAGCGATGTGACGTTGTCCCCTATTCTCTTTTTATTAGGTATTTACACATTTATTCGGCAGATCGCCTCTTGAGAGAACTTGGACCTTCACATTCCTCCACCACTGGTCACTCTCTGAACACAAGAGGTGCCTTGTTCTCACAGGAAAATTGCGTGAATATTGACTCAAGGATCACTCGTTTGTGGTGCCTCGTCTTCTGTTCAGTTAATTTTCTTTTATGTTGGTTGTGGATACAGACTTTTTTCTTTCTATTTCTCTGCCAACTAAAGATTGTTGGATCTAAAATTAAGTCTTCGCTCCGTGCCTTCTGAGGAATTTGCGTTAGGCAAGGGACAGGGGTTTACTTTCCATTTTTTTAATACCGTGAATTGCTTTTTGTTCATTTTTTCTTTCTTTATTAGTTAGTTTTGCAAAGTACTTTTGAAAAAAAGCGCCTGCCCGTGAGTGAGGAGTTTCGTTGTATCAAATGTAATGGTTATACCAAAAAATATAAATTAAAAAGTCATATAATAAAATAAATAAGTATATATATAATATATATAATTAAGGTATATATATAGTCTATTATATATTATAATTCTAATATGAATCAATAGTATATTCATCACGAATATAAAATATAGCCCTAAGGGTATCTTTAAATAAATTATAAGTACTTACCATATATATATGATAACCTTAATTGTAAATTAAATTTAAACCAATCTGTTTCCTATTAAATTATATAAATTCTCTATATATATTAATTTTATAACTATAAAATAATTATAATATAATTTTATATTTTTTTATTATTTATTTTATTATTTACATTCCCTTATGAATGTACCAAAATTTACTATAAGTAGATTTTACCTATAATAAATAATTAATATTATTAGGTTAAATATTTCTTAATTTATCAGTTTCTCTATAAATATATATTTGAGTTTATATAAGTACTTTTAATTTGTGTAAATAATTAAATATGATAAATATATAACATTATTTATTATATATTTATATATTTATATAAATATATATATATTATAGTATATTTACATATATTTATTATACTACGCGCATTATGTGTCGGGCTCTTTAAAAATAAAGCTACTTGGTCAAACATAACTTTTAAGATGTTAAGTGTAAGAGGTATGCATCGAAGTAGTACCCATTTAACCGTCTAGGGAATATTGTTCATAGAAGGCCGCTCTTCCGCGCATGTCAAAACATTGAGCAATAAATACTCCTCTCAATCACTCTTTATTGAGAAATTTAGATTCTGGATTATTCTACTCAAGAAATGTATATACGGAGATATTATAGAAGTTTGGGTACAATGCACACTTAACTACCCACACACGAAGGGCATACACACTCACACATATAGGTAACCTAATATATATATTAAATATATTATAATATAAATAAATCTCATATATAATAATATTATATATATATATATATATATATATATATATTTAAAATATATATGATATAAGAGTAATATAATATAATATACTACTACTATATGATAATATATATTATTAATTTAATAGATAATATATAACATTATATACTATAATATACTATACTATATTTAATATAAATATATATATAAACTATAATATAATATTTCATATATAACTTATATTATATATATAATATATATACATAACGTATATATTTTATACATTTCATATATATTTATATATATAAATATAATATTATATTGAATATATTATTATATATAATAAAGTATTTATAATATTATATAATAATATATATATATATACTAATATAGTAATATATATATATATATAATTATATATTTATAATATATATTATCTATATATATATATTTATATAGTATAATATATATTTAATATATATAATTTATCATATATATATTTAACCATATATATATTATATATATATATATATCATATATAATATAAATATATATATATATAATATATATATAATATACATTATAATATATCTATAAAGTTTATAATAATATATATATTATATATATATAATTATATAATAGGTATTATAATATTGATATATACATATATATAATTTATACTATAGTATATATATATATATATAATATTATATCATATAACTTATTATTTATTATACTATTATATGTAACGCGTGGAAGTTAAATAGCCTACTGTTTTATTTAGCGTGAAATAATATGCATTAACATTGACGATATTGTTTTGATATGTATTTTCATTCCATCAAGTCACAAATTTTTGAAATGGCATTCCTTGTTCAGCTTAGTCGATATTTTTGTTTATAATTTAACTGAATAAATTGCATGGTGAATGTGTAATTATGGAGTTGGGGAAAATTATTTGCATGACGAACATTTGAATATAACTAAGATTAATTTTACATTAGCTATGTTGAACAGGCTCTATGGGAACTGACTTTTGTTAAACTTTATTAGAACATTTATAATAATTTGGTTATGTCGGCCGAATAAACAGCTAATTTTAGCTAAGTTGTGTGATAATATTTCTTCAAGGAAATCAATTAAAAGGCTTTCGAAATATTCTGACTATCTGGTATTCTGGAACCTTGTACATATTGATGTGGTTTATAGATAACTGGGCGAGTAGAGTGGATAAAGAAAGATCAGCAATGCACCATTAGTTAGATATCTTGACTCTGCTGGCTGATTGAAATTATACTAATGAAGAATATATAATATAATAAAAATCTTTATAACTCACTATATATATATATATATATATATATATATATAATATATTATAATTACTAATAAACATATTTCTTTTAATAAAATAGAATTTAGACTTATATATAATTATAGTAATAATGGATTGGTACATAATATATATTATACGATATATTATATATTCTCATATACTATATATATATATATATATTATATATATAGTGTGTATATTATAGTATATTACCTATATTATCTATAGGGTATATTATATATATAGAATACATATATAGATATGTATATAGTTAGTTGTAAGAGATCAATCTTATGTGATGGTATATAGTATATAGAGTATATATATATACGTAGTATATATATTATTATAGTATATATATATACTATTTAGGGTATTATATTATACTCATATATTTATATATATATATATATTATATTTTATTTATATGATCTAAAAAAAACTATCTGTAGCATATTACTATATATCGTTTTGTTTAGCAGAATATTCAGCAAACTATTCACTTTTATATATTTTCTATATTTATTATAACCTAAATACCTATTTATATATATTATTATATAATACTATTATAAATATACTGTTAATAATATATAATGGGTATATGTAGTATAACCATACGTAGGTTATCCATAAATAATTAGTATCCTTTTAGTAATGTTTCGGTAGCTCTTGTCTCTGATTTGCAATTTTATTAGATTTTCATAGATCTTTGCGTAGGATTCATTCCTCCTATTTCACAGTATTCAAATTCAATGTATATCTTGCTTAATCTCGTTCAAGCCGTATAGCTTTTCATTCAATATAGCTTTTTAAAGATATATATGTCCTATTTTTTGTAAGGAATAAATTGGTTTAATTTTGATTGGTCGGTAGTATGTCTTTATAAGATATGATTAAGCTCAAAATTATTTTTATTAGTATTAGTTCTCCGTTTCTTTGCTGTCTCCAACCTAGTAAATGAATCACAATTAACAAGCTTAATTAGAAAAGAAGAAAGATATTTATTTAATTACTTTAGAAAAATAAAATGATAAATATGAAAGAACGTATATATATGGTGAGTATGCTAGTTTACTCTCTCTTTTG
>JABUQX010114532.1:15000-16824 GCA_015478945.1 Trachelipus rathkii | reverse complement strand
TGATATGGGTCGTTCGTGCGTTGTATTCTTGTTTACTTTCTTCTGATTGGTTGAAGGAAAGAATCTATTACCTATAAAGGTTGTTTACGCATACGATTTCAGTCAGTAGGACATTTTTTCGTTGTATTAGTACGATGACATCTCCCCGCATCTCCACATCTGCTGTTGATATCTTCACGAGGAGCTCGTTATTCCCAACGTTGTGTCAATAAAATTTTATCGTCAACCTGATGGAATACCGTTACATTGCTTGTATTCCTGCCAGAGAGTCAAATAATAGACCTTTATCGTTTGTGCTGATGGATTCATTAAGATTATCGACATCGTTGCTGCATGGCTAGAGGATAAGGGTATGTTATCCCATGGTTCGACGAGTAGTGAAATATCTATCAGAGGTGATAGTGTGAGAGGTCATAATAGAATAGACGTTGTGCTCTCGTCGTGTGACAATATTAAAACCCTTGATGTACGCAACTATTGGAAACCCATCGATTGGTGTGACCTTCATGCGTACGTGTATAGGTTTCACAGTTCGAACATCTGAAAATATTTCATTGCTTAAAATAAAAAAACGAATTAACTTCACAATCTTAACGATGTTACATGTTACTTGATGACATAATACATATAGCACATTGTGTAATCTATGATATTTACAGCGAAACATGTGGTTTCCCGTATAATACAGTGTTCCTGAGTGCATTAATAACTATCAGCCTGGATAAGTTTACTTCTCTCTTGTATGAGAGAATGAGTGCTGCTGAATCAAAAATATGCCGAAAAATGGTTTAGTGTTGCTGAAGGATATTTATACTTACATCCTTTTAAAGGATGTTGAACCTTTAGAGAGATATATAGAATGTACCCAACTTGAATCCTATGTCCATCTGATTAGATGGTTTAATATATTTAAAAAACTTATATTTTATGTATTATATGTTTTTATGTATTTTATATAACACTCTTTTCATAAATGAAAATTATATGTTATAAAATATGAAACTTGTTTTACTTCCCGCTTATGTTCGATTTATTGACTACATTGATGATGAGGCGTTTATTCGTCTGGTTGTTGTTATGTAGGCATACTTTCGCTGGTCTGTATGATAAATACACAATGTTATAGTAAATTTTTGTTAAATATTACCATGTTAATGAAAATTAAACATTGTTATGTTAGAGACATGTTTGAAAAAGTGTTGAATATAAGTTACGTTTTTGGATGAATTGTTAGTTACTTTACGGGTGTTAAGTTTGGTCCTTTGTTAATGTTAACCATTTATTCTTGTTTAAGATGGGCTAAGTTTCTCGTTGTGCGTTATATTCATAGTTCAGATGATGCTAAGAAAGCTTTTTACTGAGAAAACTTTGTTACGTCAGCAAATATTGTTTGATCTTGTATATAAAGAACTTAATTTTATGTTATGTTTATTCAAAATGCATACTCCGAAATGTGACTTAATCAATAGATCATAGAATCACAGATGGTCAGGCAGCGTGGCGGAGGGCTGGATGGTGGTATGATTTAGTGATTTACTGCTTTGGGGTATCTAAAAACGTAAATTTGTAAGTTATAAACATAAAAAGAATAAGAAATTTTATTTATTTATTTATTTATTTATTTAATTTTTTTTTCTTGATGGTTCTGAAACCATTATTTTCGAAATCTACAGACCCAAAAACATATAACCGCCAACATTGTATCATTACACTAATAGTTAATAACTCGGCACCGCACTGCGAGCCAGCACCGGTGCAGCTGTCCCTTCTACTCCTCCTTCCTCATTCTTCTTCCATCTTCCTCATTCTCTCCTTTTTCTTCCT
>JABUQX010114532.1:5000-10000 GCA_015478945.1 Trachelipus rathkii | reverse complement strand
ATGTTTTTTAAGGTGATGTTATTTGATGGAATGAGGGTAATATTTTTTGGTAATATTTGTTTTAACGAATATAATGGTAATTGAGGATTTGGTAAAAAGGAGGTGTTGCTATTTTTCGGGGGAAAGGTGCTATAGTACCTCTTTTTTTTTGCTTTGTTAAATGCTTTTGTGATGAAAAACTCAGGATAGTAAAGTGATTTGAAAGAATTGTGGATGTATTTAGTTTCTTGTGCTAGAAGAGGGGGAGAGCATATACGAAGGCACGGAGAAATAGAGATGACAGAACAGCTAATTTTGTGTTTGGGAATGATTAGATAGCCATGTATATAGTTTGCGTGCGAATGTTGGTTTCTATATATAGTAATATTGCCAAGTAATTGTTATTCCATGTGATTAAGGTATCGAGGAAGATAGAGTTGTTGGAAGCCATTTCTATCGTATACTGAACTGAAGGATGAATAGAGTTAATATAGTTTAGGACATCATTAGGGTTGGTGTTGTGAGGGAGAGAAAATGTCATCTAATATCATCCATAAACTATTTGTTAATAAAGGGTGGGGTTAAATATGATAAAATTTCTGTTAGTTCCTATATATGTTACTGAGTATTGGAGACAGTGGGGATTTATAAGGAAAGTTTGTTTGTAATATTTTCCATTAAAATGAAAGAAGTTAGGTGTTGTAATGAGAGATTGGCCTTCCGTTTCATATATTAAAACAGCCATTAATCTCTCATTACAACATAACTTCTTTCATTTTAATGGCAAAAATTACAAACAAACTTTCGGCCTGAGTATGGGATCCCACTGTCTCCATATTCAGTAAACATATATAATAGAAAACAACAGAAATTTTATCATATTTTACCCCACCCTTTATTAAACATAGTTTATGGATTAGATATGTAGATGACATTTTTTGTCTTCCCTCCCTCACAAACACTAACCTAATGATGTCCTAAATTGTATTAAACTCTATTCATCTTCAGTTCAGTATACGATTAGAAATGCCTTCAACAACTCTTTCCCCAACTCTATACATTAATCACATCTAATAACATACACTAGCAATTAACTATATATAGAAATCCAACATTCACACCAAACTAATATACATTGGCTATCTAATCATTCCCAAAACACAAAATTAGCTGTTCTGTCATCTCTATATCTCCGTGCCTTTCGTATATGCTCTCCCCCTCTTCTAGCACAAGAAACTAAATACATCCACAATACTTTCAAATCACTTTACTATCCTGAGTTTTTCATCACAAAAGCATTTAACAAAGCAAAAAGAGGTACTATAGCACCTTTCCCCCGAAAAAATAGCAAACACACTCCTTTTACAATTCCTCAAATTTACCATTATATCGTTAAAACCAAATATTACCAAAAAAAATATTACCCCCATTTCCATCAATGCATCACCTTAAAAAACATTCTCAACCCCCCAAAAAAAAAAAAATCTCCCCCAAAGCTGTATATATCACATCCCCGCAATACTTGCATAAAACATATAAAGGTGAAACCATAGATTTGCCAAAGAAGAAAAATCAACATACAGATGACCTGCACAAGGGACAGCATAAATTTCAGCTTTAACAAGTCATAGGCGTAACACAGGCCACTCTATCAATATCAAAAATATAAAGATGATCAGAAATATCAATCACACGAAACCATCGCAAAGATCATGGAATCCTATTGCAGTTTATAATAGTAACAACTACAATTAGCATCCCGGCTGAAGTTAAGATAGATTTTATAAAAAATGAATATCTAAAAACATCAAAATATTTCAACAACACCATGAAGAAAATTAGCAGACCAACTGAAACACACTTGAACTGTATGAGATCAAAGAAAGAAATCCAGTCCCTTAGCCTGAAGAGGTCTCGCGTGTCGGGACGAAAAATAGCTTTCCTTTTTAAAATTTATTTCATTAAAAAAGTGTCTTTAACAATGTTTTTAATTTGTGTACATTTAGTAATAAAATGAAGTGACAGTAAAGCATAACACTAAAAAGAATCCAAGGGCTTCCTCTCTATATATATATATATATATATATATATAATAATATATATATATATATATATATATATATATATATATATATATATATATATATATATATATATATATATATATTATATATATATATATTTATATATATATATAATATATATATTATGTATATATAATATTATATATATATATATATATATATATTAATTCAATTAAATAAATAATTTTTAAAAGAGAGATTTGGGAAAATATTTGATTTTCTTGAAGATAAATTTACTTTAAATAAATACATTAATATTTTAACAATTATATTATTTCCTTTTCCGAATTCGTTTGATATATCAAATTTCGAATATTTTTATGTTAAAAACTCGGAAAAATTATAATTTAGCTTCAATTTTAATTTGAAATCATAGTAAATACCAAAAAAAATTTGATTATATTTAGGTATGTTTATATATTTTGCATCAATTTATACAAAAGAGTAAAGGAATTAAAATATATTTTTTTATTTTGTTTCATTTAACCCTTTATTATTTTTATTATTATTATTATTATTATTAAAAAACAAAAAATGTGATGTTCATACTATCCCCAACCACATCCTCAAACTCGCTGCCGACAAAATAGCCACCCCTTTAGAACACTTGTCCAATGAGTCATTTTTGACAGGAGTTTTCCAAATATATTCAAGACAGCAAAAGTGATCCCTATACCTAAAAAAGGAGATCTATCCCTAGCAAAAAATTACAGACCAATAGCTATCACAAATACGATTAGTAAAATATTTGAGAAATTAATTTTCAATCAGATAACAGAATATTTTATATCAAACAACATTCTCAGTGATTCACAATTTGGATTTAGAAAAGGACGCTCAACTGCTGATGCCCTCATTTGCTTAACCGAAAAAACTTTACAGAAATATAGAAAATAAAGACTCCTCCCTGCTATTATTATTAGATTTCACAAAAGCTTTTGACATGATTGATCATGACATACTACTAAGTAAAATGAACAAAATGGGTTTTGAAGGAACAAACTTACAATGGTTTAAAAGCTACTTAAAGGAGAGATCTCAATACGTAAAACTAAATGAAACTACTTCAGCCACGCTTCAAACATCTACTGGCGTACCCCAGGGCTCAATTCTTGGACCATTTCTATTTACCCTATATACAAATGATCTGTTCAACTCTCATGACGCTTTTTCAGTATCATTTGCTGACGATACCTCCATCTTAATAAATTGACTAAAATGCCGAGTCTCTATCTCGCAAAGGAGTTGACACATTAACAAAAATAATGAAATGGATAGATGCTAATAAGCTATCTTTAAATTTAAGTAAAACATCTTACATTATTTTTAGCAACAAACCAATTAACGATTTAAATATAAAATAAACAATATAGAACTAAATAGGGCTACAAACGCTAAAATACTAGGAATAACAATCGATGAAAAGCTGACGTTTAAAGATCATATTAACAACCTAGTTAGCAGGCTGTCGAATACATGTATATGCTAATAAAATTAAAAAATTTTGTACCTCTTTCCTTAGAAAAATATACTATGCACTAATACACCCCCACTTACTTTACTGTCTTCCTATTCTACGGTACCACAAGTAACTCGGTAATCCACCCTGTAACTGTAATCAAAAGCGATTTATTCGCCTCATTAGCAATACAAGGGACTTTTACAGCCATACTCAAACCATTATTCAAAAAACCTAAAGATATTGCAGTTTAAAAACTTGCTAAATATATCACTCTTGAAATAGGTTATTTAAAATTATCCATAATAATGCATGTGAATTCTTGCTAACAAATTTTCATTTAAACCAAGCAAGGCGCGAAGCAAATCAAATAAATCTAAGAAATAATACTTACATAAACCCACCCTTCTGTAGACTAAAAAAAGCCACTCAAAGTGTCAGCTACAAAGCAGCTAAACTTTACAACTCAATGCCGCAAGACAGCAAAACCGAAAACTCTACCAAATCTTTTGCTAAAAAAATAAAAACGTATTATCTAAATAAATATTAATAAATAACTAACTCAACGATTCAACCTATGTAAAAGCTAGCTTACACCATTATTATTATTATTATTATTATTATTATTATTATTATTATTATTATATTATTATTATTATTATTATTATATTATTATTATTATTATATTATTATTATTATTATTATTATTATCATTTTTTTCACTATTATTAATATTCTTTATTATTTTACTAGAATTACTAAAACGTAGCTAAATATTATTATTTTATTATTATTTATATTATAATTATAATTATTATTATTCATTATTTATTATTATTATTATTAATTATTTATTATTTATTATTATTATTATTATTATTATTTTATTATTATATTATTATTATTATTTATATTATTATTTTAATTGTAGTAATTATGGTAGTGGTTGTAATTATGATTGTGCATGTAATTATTATTTTGTTAATTTATTATTTATTATTATTATTAATTATATTATTATTATATTATTTTTATTATTATTTATTATTATTATTATTATTATCATTATTTTATTATTATTATTATTATTTATTATTATTATTAATTATTATTATTATTTGTTAAAACCTACTATTATTATTATCGTTATTATGGTTATAATTACATTATTATTGTTATTATTGATTATTATTATTATTATTGATTATTTATTATTATTATTATTATTATTTTAATTTATTATATTATATTATTATTATTATTATTATTATTATTATTATTATTATTATTATTATTATTATTATTTTTATGTAATATTATTATAATTATTATTATTATTATTATTATTATTATTATTATTATTATTATTATTATTATTATTATTATTATTTATTATTATTATTTATTATTAATTTAAATATTATTTTATTATTTAACATTTTATGGATCATATAGTACTATTTTTAATTATTACAATA
>JABUQX010114532.1:0-2500 GCA_015478945.1 Trachelipus rathkii | reverse complement strand
TTTGTTGGGTGTAGAAAAGGGAAGACGGATATAAATTGGCGTTAAAAAAATTATCAGAAAAGAAAATTCATAGTGAAATTCGTGGAAATTGAATGCTAAGTGAAATACTCTGTAAATTAGGGTTTTAATGCTGTCACATTTATAGCGGAAAGGGACGTGTCTGAAATTTTTTTAGGAGAGGTTGGTAAAAGTAAGCCTGCGGAAGAAGTTTAAGTTGTAATTGGAGGGATATTTTGTAATAAGGATATTTAAAAATAGTAACGTGATTTCAGATTCTTCTTCTTTAGAGAAATTAATGTTGGGAAGTTGTTTGTTTAGAAAATCTATAAAATGGGGTGATTATGTATTTTTCAGTAAACAGTAGAAAAATGTCATCCAAATATCTTTTATAATGGGAGTGTTTGTAGTATTATAATTATTATTATTATTATTATTATTATTATTATTATTATTATTATTATTATTATTATTATTATTATTATTATTATTATTATTATTATTATTATTATTATTATTATTATTATTATTATTATTATTATTATTATTATTATTATTATTATACTTTGTCTTTCTTAGAAGAAGAATGTTGAAAGATCGTTAATTTCATGTCTGAAAACATATTGTGTAACAAAAGGGAAATGGATAAGTAGATGGGATTATTATGTAAAGATGTGCGCTATTTACATTTGAAAAACATAGCCATACCTTTACTTCGTGTTGAAAACAGAAACCGTTTAAGGAGTAAATTTAATTTGAAAAGAGATATCAGAAGAAAAGCGTTGAAAGAAACAACGAAAAAGACACACTAGATAAAATATGAAAGTAAGATAAGGATTTCAGCAGGTATTAATGAAGATAAAACTATTAATAATAAGAATAGTTTTTTATATAATAAATTTGGTCTCTGTATAGCTAAAGTTACTTTTAACAACTTGGTCAAAGAACATAAAAAAAAATAAAAAAAAAGGTTGAACGAACATATAACTTAAACAGAAGAGTGAAAAACAGATGAAATGAATGGAAAATTACGAAATTATTTTTAGATAAAAATTGTAAGTACATGGCTTTTACAAAGCAATGGGAAGTCGATAATATAGACTAGAAAAATTATTTTGAGCATTTAAGCAAACACAGAGGAAGAAAGTATAAATTATTATTAGAAATAATGGCGTAAAGAATTAAAAATATACTGCGAATAAAGTAATATAAATCAGATGAAAATAGTAAATTATATGGTGAAATGAATGAAGTTGCGTTGGATAAAGTTACTAGTATAGTTGAATGTTTCAAAAGGAGTGAAAGATAAACTATAAAGCAAAAACATCTTATAGAAACATGTAAATTTCATATTACCCAATTGACAAATATAAGTGTTCGATAACAATAAAAAGAGACAATAAGACACATTATCAAATATAACAAAGTGAACAAGTTTGATCAAGTTTAAGAGTAATAGGAAATTAGCTGAGTTAGAACTGGTCAAGAGGAGAAGAAGCAATTTAGCTTAGTTTTACTATAAGAAAGTATACATAGAATAATAAATGGTAACTTTTAGAGTATATCTGGTATTTATGTTGCTTGATACGCAAAATTATAGATATAGGATATCAATCCCTTGGCTATTGGACATGATTTTAAAATTATTTAATAACACATAACAAATCTTTTAAAAAAAATTCTTAAAAAATAACTTAAAAATGTTTCTTAAAAAAGTTCTTTTTTTAAGAAATTTTGTTTTAAAGATTTATGTGTTATTAAATAATATTAAAATCATGTCCAATAGCCAAAGGTTTGATATCCTATAGAGTATATATATATATATATATAATATAATATATAGTATATATATATATATATATATATTTATTATGCAGCATAGAGCTGTATATATATAATATGCCATATATATATATATATATGTTGAGTTATATATATATATATATATATATATATATATATATAAACAAAAGGCGAGTACAACAGAAAAAATTTGGTTACAACCTTTCGACTCCACTGGAGCCATCATCAGGACTATTGAAAGCAAATAAATAATGCAAAATTATAGTTATCAAATATTATCCTGGTCCTTATTATTTTCACATGACTTCATGATTTTTTTTCACTTACTATTATATGAAACTAACAATAATTTTGAGTGCTGATAAGCAAGATCAAAAAATTTTATATAAAAAAAAAAAAAGTAATTATTTAAGAAAATCGTACTTTTTTAAACATCGTACGTTTGGCACATACCGGGAAGTAGTTCTTGTAAATGCAAAAAAAATTTACTAGAAGATCCTGAAAACAAGAGAAAAAGTTAGGGCAAAGTAGATCTATCTAGTTTAGGTAAGTTTAGCATCGTCGATCCATATAAGTTAGGTTATAGGTTTACTGCATCGTCGATCCAAGTATAGTTAGTGCAAGAAAACAGTACGCGAAAGCGTTTCAATGATAAATGCGAAAACGGTTAAACACCCAAACGATTGAACGAAGTACAATG
>JABUQX010114531.1:0-20421 GCA_015478945.1 Trachelipus rathkii | reverse complement strand
TAACACTGATAAATCAAAAATAACACCCACGCCATGGGCCCTAATAACTATATATATATATTATATATATAAAGTATATATATATATATATATATCATATATATATATAAGTTATTATTATTATATATATATGTTAAGGTATAAATTTAGCGTATGTATATATATATATGTTATTATTAGTTAGAAAAGATATATTATGTTATTATAGTAGTTATATGTATTACATATATATATATATATTATAAAGCATATATATATATATATATTATATATATGGTATATATATAAACATAAATACCTATATATATATATATATATATATATATATATATATATCCCAAGGTAAATATTAAACTTAAAAAATAGTAAGTCTTTGTGTCATGATTTTATTTAAAGATTGCACACATTCACTAGTACCATAGCAATTTTCAAATATATCTCGTAGAATGTCCTTAAATTTGGTAAAGCACAAACAGGTCATTAACTATCAGTTATAATCTTTTCATATCCTTCTTTATAGGAAATATATCTTCATCAAAAGATAATTAATTTCGAAGTTTATTTTATTTTTTTATGTTCATAATTTAAAAGAAAAAAAAATTGTTGGAGAAATAATTCAACAAAAGAAATACCAAAGTTTCTTAATTTAACTTGAAGAGGCAACGCAATGTAAATCTATATTTAAAAGTAATTTAGTTCATAAAAGCAACAACTAATTATTTTGTTCATTTTTTAACCTGAAGGGGGGTGGGGGGTTTGAACAGTAGCGTTAATAACAAGAATTATTTACTAAACCTTACTCTTTGAACATAATACTTCTTTTTGCAATTATTATCAATAAGGATTAAAAAAACCATAATTATAATAATAAATTAAATTAAAACTTAAATTAAATAGATTAATAAATATATAATTATTTGGTTCATGTACTAAATTGTTTATTAATTTTCTTTCAAATGCAGTTGTTACTGGGTCCACAGACGGACTTGGGAAAGCCTACGCAGTTGAGGTGAGCTTTCATTTACTCAACTATATTATATATATATATATATATATATATATATAAGATATATATATATATATATATATATATATATATATATATAAAGGTGTATATATATATATATTTATATATATATATATATATATATATATATATAGTTTTAGTAAGTTCTGTCAAATATTAACACGTTGTTATTAAAAAAAATGAAAGCAAGAAATGTTGTTTAAGTTATAATTTTCCTTATTTCCTCAACAGATGGCAAAAAGGAATTTGAATGTAGTTCTAATCAGCAGATCTCAAGACAAGCTAACAAATGTTGCTAATGAAATAGGTAATTCAAATAGTTACTTACGCTATGATATATATATATATATATATATATATATATATATATATATATATATATATATATATATATATAAATATAAATATATATATATATATATATTGTTTTAATACCCGATCTTACCCCACAGCATAGTAGCATATAGCAGCAGTTATATATATGTTATGAGTTATATATATATATATATATATATATATATATATATATATATATTATATATATATATATATATATATATATATATATAGTATATTACTACAGTAACAACGACATAACTCAAACTATATCCTGCTTTAAGAAATGCATTAGTAAATTATTATTCGAAGTATTGGGTAACCATAACGAAATTAACCCATTCTCGTGCGGAGACTTGAAAGTTGGGATATGTCACTTTTGTAGCTAAAAAATACGTATCATTATCAATCTCTTTACATATTGAAAATAAAAAAACCCATATTTGAGTTATGTATTGTTCCAGGAAATGAGCTGAACATATATATATATATATATATTATTAGCATATATATATAGATATATATATATATATATATATATATATATGCATATATGCTATATATATATATTATTATTATTATTATTAAGGTTATATTATTATATATATGTTAAGTTATATATATATATATATACTATATATATATATGTTGGGTTGGTTATACATATATATATTATTATTGCTGTTATATATACATATATTATATAGAGCACATACATATTGATATATTTATATATATGGCTATATATATATATGTTGGTTATATAATATTATATGGTATACAAGCATGGCATATGGAGTTATATGATATATAAGATATGGCATGGCGTGCTTATTGTTATTATTACATATAAAGAAGAAGAAGAGTATATATATATATATATATATGAAGTATATTATATATATATATATATATATATGTAGTATATATATATATATATACATATATTATTAAGGTTAATGTCAAAACGGCTTTTATAATACATTAAAGTTTGCCACATGATTCTCAACACATTCGCCATTTAGGTCATAATACTTCTGAAGAAGGAAATTTTCATCCTTAGTCCGCACCTGAAGAATTATGCATTCTTCAACTTGTATCACGTCCTGAAATTTGTGGCTGAATTTTTTTTTCTCTCAACTCCTCTCTAAATTTGGGAACAAAAAAGATGTTCGAAAGGGGAAGGTCAGGACAGTAAAGGGATAAACTATGATTTCCAACCGAAATTACCTCAATGTGTCTTTTGCTGCCTGCAAGAATGCATAGAAACATTGGAACAATATCCCTCGAATCAAGTTTTAAGTTTTAACTTATTTTCTTTACCACTATTGGATTCAACGCACTCATATCCCATCATAATAAGTTGAAGTGACCTTCCATTATCCTTCAAGAAATTCAATCAAGCTAATTAGATTCACATCCCAAAACACTGCCACAATCAACCTCTTTGCTATTTTCTTAGTCTTGAACTTGATTGGCTCTGAAAATTCCTTTGAAAACCATGGATAAGATTGATTTTTTCTCAGTATATCGAATTGATGGATCTAAGCTTCATCCTGTAGCAATCTATGGAGTGAAATCTTCCTATTTGTAGTCAATTCTAGTGTAAAAACATAAAAATATCAGCTCTGTTTGTAAGTTGATTATCGCGCAACACCTTTGGAACCAATTGATCCGAAAGCTTGCTGAAAAATAGATTTTCATTTAAAATCGAATATGACAGAGCTAGACCATGTGAATTCCCAACCTCTCTGGCTACAAAATGAATACTAGCCCTGAGATCTTTATCTAAAAGCATCAAATGATCGTCTTCTTCTCTCGTCATCATTCAAATCTTCTCTGTTCCTTGAAGTGTTTCATTCATTTTAAAACGGTATATCAGTGTACAGTTGAGTCCCCATAAATATGCCGGAAAACTTTAATAATTTGCTAAAGTCTAAAATCATGTAATGTCAGAATTGTGATGACTGCTCTGATTTCAAAAACCTGTTTTCCCATCGTGAAAACGTACCCTTATTGTATGTCGCCTTCTTGACGCAATTACTGGTAACTTGATATTTGGGAAAGGTAGCAAGTTTCTCCCAGACTAATAAATATGTTTCGGAATGGTTCTCCATTCAATTATTATTAACAAAGACTCGAGCAGGAACACTTGCACCATAGCTCACTTTTATACACGCACACGCACACACACACACACACACACACACACATATATATATATATATATGAGTATATAGATAATATTATATATATTTATCTAATATATGTATATATACCTTATATTATATATATATATACTATATATAATATAACTATGACATATATATACTATAATATACTATAGTATATGTATATATATTATATATGAAATATCTTGTATTACACAGCAAATAAGTACAACGTAGACACGAAGACCATCCAAGCGGACTTCACACGCACAACGATATGTATCGTAGAATCGAGAAAAGAAATTAAAGATATTTGACATCGCACTGTTGTAAATAACGTTGGATTGACATTACGACTATCCCTAAACCACTTACTGAGTGACCCTGCCCTGAAAAGTAACCAAATTAATTCATGATCTTAAAATCTATTACGAAGCTAGAACACTTAATATAGGTTTATTTGCATTTTACTTTTAAATATTTAAAATATTCACATAATAGGCATATGCATGCGATTTATTAATGACCTGGTGCGGGCAAGGTAGAGACACGGTGTCTTTCCTATTGAGACTTACGCTCATGTATTATCTTTAATTTAACTAGTTATTCTAGCATATCAGTATGTATGATTGCGCATGTATGAGAAATGAAAGAACTTATCCATTTAATATTTAGATTTGTGGACCAAGCTCACGATTTGATATAACGCAATATAGCTTTCACATACAACAATGAAATGACGAACTTGTTCTTAAAGAAATGCAAAAAGCATAGAGAGTTTATTAATTTACAGTGCCAGATTTCATTGCATGCCCAAGCATTTCGCTAGTTCCATATTTGCTTACTTTATTACGTCACTAAAGGCTAATAATTATGAATTACTGTATAAATCGGACATAAATAATTTACAATTGCGTAGTTTTAATTTATTGTAATATTAGGCAAATAGCAGTGCCACATCTTATACATTAAGGGGAAATTCCATCTGTACTAAATTGCCATAAAATACAAATTGCTTAATCAAATATCCCTTTCCATAGCACCATCTGGTGTTGTTTACCAGAGGCCTTGCTCTGCGAAAACATGGGCAAACAAAGCTTATAATTCAGTAGTGTAGTATCTGCAATCCTCACACAAATTTTCAGCATCTAGGCGGGGGGTGGACGCGGCGTGCACATCACAAGGAAGGCGGCAATGTTTACGAGAAACCAATTTTATTTGCTAAACGAACTCCAGAAACCTATGTCGCTCGCCACACTCAGACAACTAGGAATGCGACCAACACTATAACCTACGTTCCTTACTGACCATACTCGCGTTGCAGCGTACATAAACTTCATACACAACTTAGATAAATCTCTTTTCTTTCTTATTTCTCCGTGCCCAAAACAAAGACCCAATAGTAGATCATAAAATGGTTAATTTACTTTCAATTAAAACTTTAGTTCATTGTATTACTAATGTAATTTGTTTAATTTTATTTCATAGTCAATTTTTATTTTGCATTTTCTGTACCTGAAATTTTTTAATTAAAATCCGATTTATTTAATTATAAATATATTACTATATTTATATATAATATTATATGCAATTTCATATAGCACTTCTCTTCTATTAGTGTACAACATCATAGTAATATAATCTATAACTATATACCTATATATAGCTACTAAACTTATACTACTATACATTCACGTCTTATTAGTCCTAATATATCTACTAATAGTACTATAATGTATACATATATATATAAAATAATTCCGTATAAAAATAGAAATCGAAAAGACGAACACCATACTTACATAGACACACCAGACATATTGAAACGTAATGTATCGTCTATTTATAAAATTTTTTGTTGAAAAAAAAAATCGATATAGTAAACATTAATTATTTTAGAATTTAATATAGGTATATATTTATCATATAATTATAAATCATATAATACTAACTATATTTCACACTAATCATAGATATTAACTATATCGTATATATTATATATCTACTTATATATATATATTATATATATACTATATATATATATATATATATACTAATATTACCAATTATATATTGTCATATATATTATATTATATAATATATATACGTCATATATATATAATATATTATATATATATATTCTTTTAGGCGAATAGGGAAGCTTCTTTAGCCACTATGTCCTTCAATCCCTTGAGATATTATTTCTACAACTCATGACTAGACATACAGAATAGCAGCCATAAGCAGGAATAAAATTGCTGAAATCAGCAAGCAACCATCGAAGATCAAAACCGCAGAATCAAATGAAATATCCTAGAGGCGTGCCAACAACCTATTCAAGCCACTAAACCTAAGAATAGATAGATCTAGTTCCATGTTTAATAATTCATTTTATTAAATTAGAAATTGAAATTTTATCTACGTTATTTTAATTTATCGTCCTATTTTTATTTAATTTATGTATTTCAATTTAAATCCTAAAGTCTTCAGAAATTTGTCCACAGCTATACAAACCCTTAAAAGTAGGCGACGTTTAGCCAAACTTACTCCTGCTACGACTAATCTATGCAACTATTCAGCTATCATAGCAGCGGCTATATAAAGATAAACGCCTTTACTGTATTCACAGCTGCTCACAGATTATGACGCAACTTAGACTTCCTTCATCTTAAGTCTTGAATTCTTACTCTTATTGATTAGCCCAGTCATTTCTCTACGAAGCACGCAAAAATTCGATGACTGATAGCGACATTTTCAGATATAATGGCATCACACGCTGCTAACAAAAGCCGCAAAACTCTGTGTTTCTAATTATAAATATCAAAAAATCCTCAACTAATCAACTGAGTCCGGTGAGAGACACTAGTCACAGCTAAACTGTAAATGTGTTGGAAATGTGGTAGAAAAGAACGAGTACTCAACAAATCTGAAAAAATGTTTGTGAAAAAGAGTAACTACTTTTATAAAAATTATTTCCAAATAGTTATGCAAAGAAGACAAACAATCTCGATTACCGAATTAGGCACAGTTGCTTACTTGCCATATTGCTCCTCTCGCATCACATATGCCCGATGTTTCTGCGCTGCTCCAAATATTGCAGGGCTACAAAGTCCGTAATATTTATCACTATCTTCAACTATTACCATGATTTAAAAATTTCTGCTCCAGCTTTATTATTGTTAAATTGCTCGCTTCGGACAAAGTCCAGCTTGTCTCTAAAAGATATAACGCACCGTAGTCCAATTCTCATTGAACATGAAGTTGCTATTCCAAACTCACAATTTCTTCAGAAACATGCTGGAATCACGAAATAACATAATAATAATCAAAAATCTAAATCAACATCAAAAAGAAATTTACCGAATAATATTATATATATTTATACTATATGTTCATCTGATTTATAGTACTATATAATATATATAATATATTAATATACTATATATATACTATATATATATATATTATATAATAGATATTATATATATATAGATCATATATATAATTACAATATATATCTATATATATAAACAAATATTAGATGAAAAATTCTATCTGCTTCACTAAAGCGTTACACAGTCAGCAGTAGATTATACTTTTTAATACTATTCCAACAAAAATGAACTTCTTGTGAGAACTCTTAATATTTAGCACAGATAATCGCACAAATGAAAAAGACTGAAAGTGAAATAATGCGTAATTATTTTAAATAGACATCTTATAAATACGTTCATCAATATTCCCTGGAGAATCAACTTATACATGAATTGCATAGGAATTTATAAGGGCGAGCACGTTGATATTCTTCGCGTAGAATTCCAAGTAAAAGATAAAATTCAAAAGCCTAGCCGAACTCTAATAGCAATAGGCAGAGGGTTAGATAAAAGATATTGCTTAATTCTATGAAAATTGGACAGATATTGAGCAGAAGTTTTAAAATAATTGCAAACAGATGGAAATAAAAATTATGCGAGCAAATATATTCAGTAACGGTTATTATATCTCCAATACTGATCGGATGACTACTTTAAGTTCCACTTAGCACACTTCCAACAGAATAAAAAAACATAGTAAAAAAAATCAAAAAAAAAAAAACTTTCACTGTCATATTAAACAATAAATAAAATAGAATTCATTTGCTCGCCAGCCCTCACACAACACTCAATAACTAGCCCTTCTTTACATGTAAGTTAGCAAAGCAATGTACCTATTATATAATATATATAATTTAATATATATATATATATATACTAAGTATATAATATAATATTCACTTAATATATATATATTATACTATATTAATTATACTCAGTATACTATTATATATATATATGTACATGCTATACTATATATATTATAGTATATCTACTATTTATATATAGTTCGTAATTATATATATATATATAATATTATAATATTACTATATTATATTATATATAATATATATACTATATACTATTATATATATTATATACATCATAATATTTAAATTATATACTAATTTGGTGTGATATAAGACATATATTATATACTAATCTATAATATATTATACTATACTACTACTATAATATTAATATACTATAATATCTCTATGTCTTATATAACTATAATAACATACTTTCTCACTCCGAGTATAATATAGCTAAATTTAATAATTAATAAGCTTTATTAATAATATAATTCATACAAATATAGTAAAGAATTATATAATTATATATTAAAATATATATATATATCATAATATTATATACTATATATATATCATAAATATATATATAAAACATTATCTATATATATTATATTATCATATAGATATATATATATATAGGTATATATATATAGTAATTATATACTTATAATATGACCCATATATATATATATATTATATAACTATTAATATATACGTATAGCTATATAAAGAAATATTTCATGTAAGACTAATATAAATAGTCATGTATATATACTAATTATATATATATATATATATAAGATTATACTATATATATATAATATAAAAAAATATATGTTAAAGTTATTCTAATTTAGCAAGTAATTTTAGACTAACAGAGGTATCCCCTTCACACCTATATATCCTATGTAATATATATATATAGTATAAATAGTATAGTATATATATATAGTATATAAATTATATAATAATACCTATAATACTAATAAAATTTATTATATATAAAATAGTATAAAGATTACTAAACACTATATATCACTATTAATCCTAGTACTATCTAATATCTACTATATATATCATTATATAAATATATATATATATATATAATTTAATATTACTACTATATTAGATTTAATTAACTATATAATATGATTCATATATTATATATATACATAATTATATAATATTAATATATATTATTATATATTATATATACCTATATTTAACATTAACACATAGGAATTAAGAGTTTTTATATATATAAATATATATATAATATATATATATATCATATATACTTATAATAATATAATATAATATAATTATAATAATAATATAATATATATATATATACTAGATAATATTAATATAAAATATACTTTATATAAATATATATATAGCTTATAATCATATATATATATTTAACATATATATATAGTACTATATATATATCATACTATATATAATACTATATAACTATTATAAGTATGATACTAAATATATATTAATATATAATAGTATGCTTATAAATACTTGCTGGCCGCGCCTGTATAATATTTAAATATTATGCAGAATGCTTAGTTACTAAAGGTAGGCAAATAATATTTGATTTTAATAAGGAATAATATATTTATATATCTAAATGTAGTATTAAAAAAGCATCAATATTCACCATATATGAAATGTGATAAATTAAATAAAGCAACACTTGATTATGCACAAATATTCTCACAATAATATAATATATAGTATATTATATATATATCAAGTATAATACGATAACTACTATATAACTATAATATATATATAATAATAATATACTATATAATATAATATATATATAATATATGAAATATATAATAAGTACTAATATTACTGAAATTACTATATATATTATATATATATATATATTGTATATATAATATACTAATTTATTATATATATATAATATATAAATATATATATATTATATTAGTATAAATAGATATTATTTATTATAATAGTAAATTGTTTTATAATATATCATAATACTATAATAAAGTATATATACTATATATATATATATAAATATATATACTAATATTATATAATATTATATATTAATATATAACGTATATAATAAATTACGTATATATTAGATACTATCATGCGCTTACTATAAATATATAATAATAAGTAATATATATATATAAATATCATAATATATATATATATAGGTATATACCAATACTATATATACGCCTTTAAGATCAAACTATTAATCATATACACACATAGATTACTATTATATAATATCACTTAAAAAGTAAAATAACTAACATATCATACAACACGTATAAAGGTCATATATATACTATATATAGTATATATACTATATATATCATATATATATATATATATAGTATACTTATATATATATATATATAAATTATATATTAATATATTATAATAGTCTTATGATGATAAGTAATACTACTATATATATATATAATATAGTAATAATATATATATATATATAGTAACTATATATATTATATATATATATAGTACTAATATATATAATATACTATAATATATACTATTAGCATCCGCTTACTGCATCACGAAATTTAATTTTATACTCAGAGCTCTCAAGGCAATATTTTGCTCGCCTAAGTAATGTGCAAAATGCTTAATATATATATATTAATATAATATATAATAATATATATATTATTATATACTAGAGAGAATAATATATAAATATATATATTATATAATATATATATTATATATATGATATATATACTATATATATTTATATTATATAATATATATAATATAATGTTATAATATAACTACTATATATATATATATACTATATATAATATAATATATATATAATACTACTATATAGTATATAATATATATATATAATATAATTATATTATTATAATATATATATATATTTAGCTACTATATAATATAAATATAATATATATTATATAGATATATAGTAAGTAAGTATTATATATATAATATATACACCACTATTACTATATATATTATATTATTATACAAGATAAAAAAAAATATATATATATATACTAATATATATTAGCCTTTTCATTGTTTATCTTTATTCCGATGTAATTATAATCTGTGCATGCCTAAATATATATTATATATATCTTTTTTTATATTAAAATATTCTGACTAAATAATTTTTGTCTTTATTTATCTTATATCCACTCCATGAAAGACTTTCTTCCTGCTTAGTCTGAGCATCAGCATCTCCTTCCTTCTAGTCTCGAAGCTTCTTATATTCTCGAGAGTTCTCAGAAGTATTGGCGTCTTCTTGCTTTGTTGTTAGTTATAAATAGTTCAAACCCGTATCTTGCTCTCGTTACATATCCAATGCCTACTGACTTTTCACATTTTTAAGATACTAGCATTTCTTCCAGTTCTCGCAGTATTTTAAGTCTTTTCTAAAAATCATCTAAGAATAATCATATCTTAAGCCGCCCGCAATAAGTATCAATTACTGTATCCTAGAGTTATGCGCGACCTATACCAAATGGTCGAAGCAATAAGCTGGTTCGTCATATGTTATATAAAAAAAAAAAACGAGCCTTTAGCTGGTTATTAGAAGTTTCTCTAACGAATCAAACAAAATTAAACTAACCAAGCCTAACCTAACCTAACCTAACTTCCCCTCAGTGCTGCTTCTTCAGCAGACCAATCAATGACTTCACTAGCGCAGGGCCTAAATCCGGTACGTAAGGGGCGATTGCGCCCATACATTTACTCATATTCGTACCAGCGTGGTATACATCAAATCAGTCTGAGCTTATCGAACAAGCATGTTATGGAGATAAATGGACAACTTTCAGGTTTTCCTGGCCAAATATCATCTCAGACGGCATCCCTCGGCCAACGTAGGAATAATACCATGGCAGCCTACTGCCTGCACTCTCTTGTAGCTCAGAAATGCCCCACAAAATTTCCCCCACTTAAAATGACAATGCCTACATGTAAACATGACGCCGATCGCAAAGCTTTACCCGTCTGCCATAAGCCTATCGATTTGCTGGTCCGCGGAGAGCCCATCAGTCATTAGATATCAGCCGCCCATAAAATAATTGCATAAGACCATGTTTCACTTGCGCCCGTTGATCATTTAATTGACAAATCCCGTCCTCCTCCAATTGATGTCAAGCCATTAGGACCTATTCACAGCATCGTTAAGCGTGTGCTATCTCTGATCACACGCGTCAGTTGCTCACACACTTCAGCTAGGAATGTAGCGTGCTATGACGAATTACGGGTTTCATCCCACTGTCAACACTGATAGTGCATTTCCAGTAGTAATAGCACATAGCACCATTCTTCGCCCAGTTACAAAGGATGAGTGCCCTCAGCCTTGCAGCAATTCTATTGTAGCTGGTAACTGTTGGACGAATTATGCCTATAGAGGTATATTAGTTACTAAGCTTTAGTTATATGGAGTCACAAATAGAAAATTAACAGCCGAAAAACGCCCCAAAATTGTACTGCATTTTTTGTTTTTCCCCTTGTTTATATTTTTATCAAAACATTTAAAATTCAATTAAATCATTACTAGAAATTTAAAAAAAACCAAAAAAAAAAAAAACGCATTTAGCCTCGTTTTAGCGATAGATTACCAATGGAAGACTAGTAGTTTTGTCGTAGTCAGCATAGTCAACCCCATTGAATTTTATTATTAACCTAATTTCTCTTTAATTCATTTTATATTATTTAAATTATACAATGAAACGACTGAATCGCGTGCAAATTAACAAAAGAAACACTACTAATGACGTTATACTGATATACCCTTTGCAGCTGAAAACCGTGCGGACTGATTATTCACAGGCAAGTATTGGCTATGTCGAATTCGCCGCATGCATCAAGGCATTCCTGAACAAGCTTCGTCATGTTACGGAAGGTAGCCGCCAACATATCGGGAGTCACAGCTCAATTTCCTGGCCACGCAATGCTTAATCACTCAGTTCCCCCCCCCCCCCACCCCCCACACCCCTCCCCCCTGTGGCATGAGAAGTCCTTGATGTGGACTGTAAAAGCATAACACCTTCCCTTTCAGCTTAGCCCCATATGTAGAAAAATCTACCGCGTGTTGAAGATCAAGTGACCTACCTGCGTGCACCAAAAGTAACCTTAGCCGAAATGCGCATATCCTCAAGCATGGACCCAATTTCATGCATGCTGACGTGAGAAGCTGGCAGGTGGAGTTTATGCTGCCTTAAAAATAGTCAGCCTACGCAGTTTCTCGCATCCATGCCTGCATAACGAACTCACTGAAGATTATCCCATGCTTTGACCTATACTTAATCATTTCTATAACGCAAATCCGGGCCGGCAGAGCCGAAGGGCACACACCTATTATAATCGTATCATATCAAGCGCGCCTACGCCAGAATTCTGTTAGCGGGCCCCCAAATTAGCATGAAAATAAAATGTCATTTTTAATCAATTATACTTAAAGGGTAAATAGAGTTGAGGATCTTCCACAGGACAAATTTTACCCAAATCTCTTAAAATGATAATATATGCTTAATATAGAAAATAATGATTAATTTCAACACAAAGACTACGCAAATTACAAGAAAATCACAGAATTTATTTCCATACATTTATCTCTACGATTTATGTTCTTGCAAGCTAGCTTGTTACTACGACACATTAATACTCGCTGGATTTGCCAGAAAATAGTCAGACAACGGCAATCAATTTCAGCTTTCTTCTCCAATAACTCAATTTGTGCCAACCTGCAACAGAAAAGCATCCAATCAGCCTACGCGATTACGGTCATCGTCAAACCATTGGCTTCATGTTTTAAACTCTTCTTAGAAATGCCTAATGTTCTTTCATTGGTTTGTACGAAACATGTGTTGAGCTAATTGATACAAGAAAAAACGCATTTTTTAATTTTGAGTTATGCAGGGGGGAAAGCTGCCGCTTAAGCTTCCTTTCGCATCACTTCCAACTATCCAAATTTTATTAGTTCCTCACGGTCGAGCTTCTCTCCCTTACAATTACTATACCAGACGCCACCCGTTCTAGCCCTTACATTGAAGTCTCTCAGTCATAAAAGTCTCAAATACTTATATCATGCTCTTCAAATTACCTTATACGCAAGGGCAATCATCAGCCGACGATGCACAAGTAAATAAAGCAGAGAAAAAGCTGATGAATTCTTTTCCGGGAATCTGCTCTCCAAGGAAACTGCTGAAAGATTCCAGCAGTATAAGGTCATAGAATATACCTCATTCCAATATTCTCATCCCGGTTGCGCCTAGCGTTAGGATTACTAGCGGTGATGTTATGCGCGATCCACCACTCTTGGCCTGACTGAGCATCAAAACCATAAGATTTTCAGTTATTCTTCTTTATCACTAATGTTTATAAATGTACTTTATCGCATCGCTTGCTGCTGTCTGAGCGGCGTGATCTATTCACAAGTGCATAGAATCTTTCTTCACATGAGTCGCAAGCCATTGAAGAAGGTACTAACTCTTCTGACTGCTGAGAGTTATTCACGACTGTTCTCCAAAAGCCGAATATTGAGCCTTATAAACAAAGAATGGTTGAAATATATAAAACAGCTTTTGTCGCCAGCACAATAACAGCTGTCAAATGCCTCCATTTTTTGCAACAACGATTTTAACCAACTTTGCCCAACGTTTTCCAGACCTGCACTTAGTATCCATACAAAATCAGTGTCCATGAATATATGAAATATCTAGCCAGCATTTTCTGACTAATCTCTCGCAGAAACGCCTAGGAGCTACTAAGTCTATAATGTCATTTCTTCTCAAAAAGCTGCATTCACGCAAAAAATTCGATAATGCTTTAAAGTGCTCGCATAAAGTATGCGTGCACTTCAGATAACAGATGTGCTTCGATAACGATTTACTAAAAAGATATCAGTCAGCACAGACTCGTAACATGAAAATATAAAGTCTTTATTTGCCCAGATTTTCTCGCATTATATCTCTGTACTCCTCTTTCTTATGCCCCACATAGCCTGCAGCAGCCATCGAAACCTTGTCCAACGCATTTGTTTGGATCTAGGCCATTCATGTCAAGAAAACAATCAATATGCCACTTGCCTTGTTATTTAAAGCCATCCACTCGGCCTATTCCTCTAATAATGCCCCCAAATCAATGAATTCTTCACGCAACGCCATTCCTTATCATCAAGAAATCTGATTTTAATAGAATTGTTGATTACTCAGATTATATCAGCGATGTCTTAGTCAGCCTGGCAAACAGAATATGCTATATGTTTTTTTGCACATCTAGCCTAATGCCATCACGTCTTGCTCACAACACTCCCACACAGCTCAATAAGGTTCATTTGTATGTCCTAGCCGTAGCATTTATAAGCCCTAGCATTTGTCTTAGGCCCCACACTGTAAGGCGTTTTCAACTCATGTATTTTCCAGAACCATTTAGCAAACTAATTAGCCATCTATACCAAAATCACCTTCATGTTTGTGTCATTGCACCTCCGTAGAGCCGTAATAGTGTATACCACAAAAAATAATTGCTTGCTATGACAGATGAAATTAATCTTTTTGTTCTCCTGCAGAGACCCTCCGTAAGTCCAGCTTACTAATTTGCATGCCCACGCTACATCTTCAGAAGGATTCCGCCCCTGCTGGCTGTGAAAGCCTTCAAAGCTGCACCTACTTTCAATATGGCCTTCTTGCAATAATTCAGGGCGATATTCCTTGAATATTACGTCCGAAGGTTTCACACAAGGAAACTCGAACTACCCTGATATAGCTCCCTTACGGGGCAAAAAAGACGCAATGCACGACAGAGTAGCTCCTTCAAATATCTTGAATATACCGCGCCAGTGTCGCCAGAATATCTTTCAAGCCCAACATATGCATGAATATATTCCTTTTAAGATGCGGGTAGTGGCCATGTGCCAAAAATCATAAACATGCAAGCGAGGCTTTCAATGCCGTTTATTATCAGCCCACTTCTCTTTTTGCAGTCAGACTTGTAAAACATCGGATTTACGTCCCTACCCGTTAACCCTAAAGTTCTTTGCTCTTCCTCATCCTACCTTCTGCTCATTGAAGTTATGAAGAGCCCAACTCTGATATGGGCGCATCAGAAACTACCTTACTCTTTATCGCTATCACTGGTCCAGCCGAAGCGCTAGAGCTGATTGTTTTTCGTCATCTCCAAAACATAAGGTAATATACGTATATTGATATACTATATAATATATATATATATTATACTATAGATATATAATATATATAATTATATATAATAGTATACTTCATATATATATATAGCATATATATGCTCTATATATAGCATATATATATATTATATAAATATATAATTAGTACTAGATATATATATATATATAAAATATTATACTATATATATATAATATATTATATATCATATATTATATATAATACTATATATATAATATATATATAGATATATATATACTATTAACTATTTATAATAAATTTTATTATTCAAATAATATAGTATTAGATACTATATATATATATACTATATACTTATATATATATTATATATAGGATTCTATTCTCTAGTAGTTAATGGCTGGCCAAGCTACTGGTAAAATATTCAACACTATGAATTGCAAAAGAGCTATGTATTTCAAAGAAGTTATACTATCTTTAATCTGAAACCATCATCAGCCATTAATAGCCCTGTACGACGAATATCAAAACGTAAACAATGGCCTAACTGTCTTTACCTTTACTTTCTCAAAAACTCCTAATGTCATGATATTTCAGTAAAATAACTAGATTCTTAATGTCATGAAAGTATAACAAATGAACGAAACAGCTAGAGATTAGAAGAACTGAGGCTATTACAGCATTGACCCCCGCTAAATAAATAAATAAATAAATAAATAAATATATAATATATATATATATAGAATATATATAGTAAGATATTATAATAATGACTACTAATACTATATGTACATATACTATATTATATATATATAATATATAAGTAGACATAATATGATATATATATATGATATATATTATATGTATAATATATATATATATATTATATATATATATATATTTATATATATAATATATATATATATATATACTAATATATAAGATATAAGTATATATATTTACTACTATATTATATATATAATAGTATATATAATATAATAATTATATTAATTGCATGGTGTGCACCGTAAGGTGGTCAATTAAGACACCTAGAATGCCGATCCAGAATAATAGCTTCAACATAGCTCCTCCGAGAACATCTGAAATAAAATTTATATATATACATATATACTATATATATATATACTCATATATACACTATTATTATATACTGAATATTATTTTCTTTTCTGCTAGTTAGCTCAGTGACGCCATGGCTAACCCCGCCTCGAGCACCTAGCGCTACGCCCTATGCTAATAGTATATATATATATACTATACTTATATATCTATATAATATATAATACTATTATAATTATTATTATATAAAATATAATAATAACTATATATATATATAGTATATATAATATATATACTGATAATAATCTATCATATGATAATATATATATATTTACTTCAGTCTATATATATATATCATACTATCTACTATATATATATATTATATATTACTATATATATATAGTAATATATAGTATATATATATACCGCTATACTATATATAAGCACATCATACATCACTATTATACTCATATAGGTATAATAATTATATAGTAATAGCATAGTAATAATATATTTGAACTTCGCAAACAAACTTGGGTTTGAACCCTTACCTTGAGATGGTACTCCAAGAGCTGTTACTCTTGACCAGAACCCGTATGAGCCGAAAAGGCAAACCCATCATTTTAGCCTTCTGCAAGCTTAGCTCCAGATGGAGTGAGAGCGTGTGCTCTGGATACCTAACTCCGACAGCCTCCCGCTCACAGCTCGGGCGCAGCTGGCAAGCACTGGGCTAATTTATTTAATCGCCGACATTTATTAGGTATTCAAAGCATATTTGTTCAAATATTATTAACAACACAATTATTTGTATATTCATGTCAACATGGTTCCTAAAGCGCGCGACCTTGAATCCTTACCTTGAATGCGTACTCCAAGAGCTGCTTACCTCTTTGACCAACGATGAGCTAATGCAGCGTTATGCGAAAATGATATAGCAGTGGTATGAGTGCGATGCAAAACATCGCACACATTCCGTTACCGTGAATTGAAGATAGTGAAATGAGCAGCCCTTTGTTAATAGAAGAATTATGACTAAAAGGATTATTAAATAATTAAGATTGAAACTAACACACTAGAAACAAGAAAGGAAAATGCGATATATACAAACGAGGCAGAGGGAGTAAAAAGAAAAGCTAAAAGGGAGAGCTAGAAAGTGTTGGGTAGGAGGATGAAGGATGACCTCCTTGGAAACAGATCCTTATTGTATGAAGTGGCAAAGTTATATATAGAAAAGATAAACCAAATGTTAACAATATAAAAATAATGTAGAAAGAGAGTTACCGGTGACATCAAAAGAAGTTAAAGAAAGATGGACATACGCGTTTCGAATCGTTTTTGAGTAACAAACAGGTTGGTGAAACAGAATATTGAGGAGAGGAGAGTTTCAGATGTAAGATGAAGCTATAGAAAAGGCAGAAGAATTCACGAGGAAAGAGTTTGAAAGGGTGTTGGCCAAAATCAATAAATATAAACCTCCTGGAAAGGGATAGAGCTGATAAAAAGGCAGGGGATTTAACAAGAAATTATAGATTTCAATTACTGATCATGTTTTGGAGAAGGGTACAGGTGCCAGATGTATGTGAGAAAGACTGTAATAATACCATAATACAAGGGCAAAGAAAATTCAGGTTTCTACTCAACAGTTACTAGGAGTCATATATCATGATAAACGAGCCTGGGTTAGCGAGCAGCCACAGTTACAGACATGCCTGTAGATACAACGATCTCTATCTTCGTTTTAGCAGCCCCCAGATTACAAATACATCAGAGATATAATGACTGGCGCTAACTGCTGGCTTTACTATACCATGCAGTAAAGCTACATATTCTATTCGTTCCATATAGCTAAGCTATGGGCTCTACGTGAATGGAAAGCGAGTACGCCGTAATGTCAGAAAGAATGCTCGATAGCATCGAGACTATATATGAGTCATCGCTTCATTAGAGTTACGAAACTGGTATTATTGAAATTATGAGCGTTGGTTCTATTATTCGCATTCATTAGGTTCTTAAAGAGGTAGCCCTTACCATATAGTAGCCTGCTTATAGCTTACCTATATTGCTTTGTTGCGTAATATCGACAGAGTTTATCTCTACAGTGATTAAAAACGAGACGATAGAAATAGGAAACGCAGAATGCTGATATTCATTAGCCCCACAGCGCAAAATGACATTGCCATTCGTACGTGTGTGCTGAGACCGCCTAACGGTCGACAGAACACTATTCAATAAATGGCAATGAGTGCTTATGGAAGCGTGGTCGTGGTTTTGAAAGAATGAATAAGCACAAAATCCTACATCCTGAAGCGGTTGCTGAGAGAGCACGAGAGAGAATGAGCACGAGAGAGAAGAAGAGCATGAGAGAGAGAGACGAGCAGTATAGACAGCATCGAAGAGAGAAGAGCAGAGAGAGCAGGCAAGAGAGAGATGAAGAGAGAGCAATCAGAGAGACGATCGACAGAGAGCAGCAGAGAGAGAGCCACGAAGAGAGATGAACAGGATTAAAGTTCAGAGATATGGAAAGGAAAATAGAATAGGTTGATTTTTTTTAGTATCTTGGAAGTGTATTCGGGGAAAAGGGAGAGAAGACAGCTACAACGCAGTGAGAATAAGCAAATAAGCCAGCCTATGTGGGTTGCCTTTTATAGCATGCCTAAGAGCGATGCGAGCGTAGCCCGGCCAAGCCAAGAATGGTTGTTTTCTAAACAGCTTCAAACACGATACTCCATATATGGCCCAGCAGAGCTTATTCATATGCACAAACCCCCATGCTGAGAAGGGAATTACATGTCGACTGAAATGTGACCCCTTAAGCAGCCAATGCCTGAAAGCAAAGAGAGATACGATGAGAAATTAGTCTATTAGAAAGGAAGTGAGAGTATGTCCTATCCAAATATAGATATAAATGGCTTTACCTAAGTTGCTGGAACACCTGGATAGATTGCATGACCGAAGAGTTGCGAAAAAGTGTTAGGCAGTGGAGACCAGAAGCGCCCCAAACGAGTATTATATACTACATATATACTATATACAGTACCCCTATAATACTAATTCACGGTACTACCACGATATTCTAATATACATCGAATATTATCATAGTAATATATATCATTAATATAATATATATATATAAGCTAACTTATCTAATTACATATATGCCGTAATTTATAATATTATAGTATATTCAGGAGATATATATATATTATTCAAAATATAAAAACTCTTAGGAGAATATAATATAATAGACCACGCTAAGATAGTATATTATTATATATTATATACATACTACTATATATATAGTATATAAATCATATATATAGGTTATATATATATATCATATATATTACAAATAAAGTATATTATTATATAAAATATTATAGTATCCCCTAGTAA
>JABUQX010114530.1:20000-43374 GCA_015478945.1 Trachelipus rathkii | reverse complement strand
TATATATTATATAATCTATATAATATATAAATATCGAATTATATACGATATTCCAGACTTGCCACCCGATATAGGCATATGTTCGATAGCATCGAAATCAGCAGCGCGAAAAATGAATTTTACAATATAAAAATTATTATATATTATTAATAATACATATATATATATACTTTTATATATATATATCATCTATTCATATTATTATCTATATATATAGTATATGATTATATATATATTATATATTCACTATTATAGATAATAATATATATTAATTATATATCTATCTAATGATATAATATATATATACCATGATATATACATATAATATCTTATTATTAATATATATACATAAACTATATATATTACTACTATATTATTATCATATAATATTACATATTAACTGATTTAAATTGATTATCATTATATAAATTACTACATATATAGTAATAATATATAATATATCTATATCATATATATATACTTTATTAATATATATAAATATATACTAATATATTATATATTCATATATATATATAATATATATATAATATAATATATTATACTACTATATTTATTAAGTAGTATTAATATTAAGTAGTAACAATCATCACTTGAACGAAATGACCGACTTTTGACCTTTTTCTGACCCGCGACCCTTTCTCCTTTGGCCAAATTTCTTACCTGAGCCTTGCACCTTTTCTTGGCCTTCACTTTTGGGCCTTTACCTTCTTTCGACCAACCCTTTGTCTTCCATGGGTCATTTTTTGGCCCACGTTAATTTCGGCACCCCTAATTTTTTGCAACCCCAATTTCTTTCGGCAACCCTGATTTTTTTGGCAGACCCTAATTTTTTGCAACCCCTCCGGAGAAGGGCTGCGCCAGACGGGGCGAAGCCTCCGTCGTACGTATTGCCCCCCTATTTTACCCCTCCCCCTAATTTCGAACCATGGACCGTCAATTTATGGCACGGGTAATTTTTGATCCGTTTCATTAAGGGGCTTGTAGCCCTCATTTTTTTGATCGTCTTAACCTTTTTTGCCCTTCCCCTTTGTCCCAAAGTTTGACACAGACTAACATGGGTCAACTTTACCCACAGTTAATCTTTTTGATGCCTTCATGTGTCAATTTTTGACCACGGTAATTTATTGTCACTTCCTTTTAGGGCTTAGCCCTTTTTGTTGACCTGTTCTTAACCTTGCTGACCATGATATTAGGCCTGTGACCTTGCAGATATACCATGGGTCAGCTTTTTGGGCCAGCCATTTTCGGCCATCCGTGCCCCACCTCACATACTTTCGTTCCTAACTCTGAACGCATATGGACTCTAATCCTACAACTTGAACACTACACACACACAGACACACACCACACACACGACACACACACACACACAACACCTTATATAACAACCTAATTAAACCTAACGTAGCGTTACTGCACTGTAACATATTACACTCTAGTTCACACCCGTACAAACACACGAGCCAACCCTTTGGTCTTCCATGGATCAATTTTGAACCCACGGTAATTTTTTGCCTTCCTTTAGGGACTTTTCGCCCTTTTTTGATGTCTTAACCTTGTTCTGACCATGATACTTTCCAGCCTTGGCACCCTGTCAGTATTTACATGGGTCAATTTGACACGCACGCTTAACTCTGATGGCTTTGATGGTTCCCATCCACCGTAAGAAGTATCTAATCGTTCTATATGTTCTTATGATTATCCTATGAGTATTAGATGAGTGTGAGTGCTGGGTTAGTGCCAAGTGAGTGCCAATGAGTGACAAACAATGATGCCAAGTGAGTGCCACATGAGTGCCAAGTGGTGCCACTTAGTGCCAAGCTGAGTGCCACATTAGTGCCAACTGACGTCACTTTTTGTCAAGCCTTTTCTAAGCCTCCTCTGCCTGGACCTAAATAGCCCTAATCATGGTACTCTCCCTAGGTTATCAAGTATGAGGAGTACGAATGGTAGTATATTACTGCAAAATTATGTTCTGTTCTTTTTACCTTATTTGAGTTACTATTTTGAAGTATACTTTCTTGAGGAAAAATATTATATCTAAGAGCTACACATTTGAGCAGTGACCGCAAACGTCTTCAGAGTCCGCTCCGCAGGTCAGCGCCTACGCGAATCTGGAGCCGCGTGCGCCCTCAGGCGCATATTTCCGCGACCGCCGCCGCGTGCGCCGCAGCGCAATATTTCCGCGTACCGCCGATGGGTGGCGTCCGCAGGCGCAATACTTATCCGCCGCTAACGAAAATCTATTGATATCACATGTAGAAACTACTCAAAGAATTTCTTTTGCAAATATACTATGAGTCATTCATTTTTTACTACTCAATTGTACGAAATTTTATTAAAAACTATACTCTTTACCATACCTTAAACGCAGTAAATCAGTTTAAATCAAAGAGTGTTGAGGGCCTTAAACACCTAGGGTCAGTATCGCTTTTGTTTTACTGCTTACTGCTTTAAAAACTCTCTGCTTTTACTGCTTTAACTTTCTGCGTTACTGCTTTAACTCACTGTATGTCTTTCACTGCATTACTCATATATTTATTAGCATTACATACCTTAAGCAGTAATCAGTAAGATTCATAGAGGGTGTTACCTAACGGCGCAGTAGTATGCTTTTTTTACTGCGTTCACTGCATTTAACTTTCTGCTTTTACTGCTTTAACTTTCTGCCTTCTACTGCTTTAACTTTCTGCTTTACTTCTTTAACCTTTCTGCTTACTACATCTAAGCTACTAGATTATTAACATTATGTTCTTTTATATTTATTTTTTGTTTTAATACATTTTTATTTTTTATACTTTTTATTTGTTTTTAAAAGTATTCATTCTTAATTGTAATGTTAAGAATGAAAGACTTTTTACCAGATTTCTTTATTAAAACCATTTTATTGCATTAAATGGTCACGAAATGTTATTTATAACTTTTGATCTACGAGTTTTAGGGAAGATAAATTCGCGCATTTTTTCCATTTTAACAGCATTTATTACATAATCAGAACTATTTTAAAACATTGACATACAAATTTTTAGCTCAAATATATTTACAATTTACTTAAAACAACATATTTAACAAACATCTACCAGAAATAAATACAATAGACTCCACATAAATTCGATATAAGGGATGAACATAGTAAGAAATAGTTTTTACACAGCCTTACTTATTATATTTAAAAATATAGATAAAGTTTAATATAATCTGCAATATAAAATTTTAAAGTCAAAGGCACATCCAATTATGTGAACTAGTATCGTTTTCTTGCTCTATAACAACGGAAACTCCAATTGTGTCCTCGGTTGAGTAGATGTGACGACGGCAAACTGTGTATTGAATTGAAGCAGTTATCCTTCTTACAACTTTACAGAGTTTATCTCGTTAATAGCAAACACCTCTAAAAAGCGAGGTTCATTGTTTAAACACCGCATTTATTCCTTTCATTCATCTTTAATAATTCATAAGTACGTTGCGTACTCGGTCAATCAATAGAGCTTTCGAGGATCGCTCAAGAGTAGATCACGACAGGATGAGGTGCCATCGTAGAATTGCGCCAAAGATTAACTATCCCTAGGTACCCTTTCTAAAAATGTCTTTAAATGATAGGCGTTACAAGCTGGAAGGTCTGCAGTAAGATCATAGGCCGTTATTAAATTACCTATTCTTTGCGTTATTCTTCAACGATTATAGCCTGTCGTCCACTTCCATTACATGATACGTATTGGCTATTATAGTCGGTAACATAAGGTCAGAGAATGAGCATTATAGCGTCTTCCGTTGTATAAATTTAATAATCAGTCCGGTGAGGCAATCATTCACATGTAAACTGGGATACCTCTAAGCCGAAAAGTGTGTACATTTATAAGGTGACCTTCTTTATAATCCGGATTAGGGCTTCATGTTACCACAATCCCAATTATTACTTTCTGCTGGTAAATTTCCGCTTCACATTTACGGGATATTGATACTCGAATATCCTGAGTGAATCTCAAATATCTTGTTTCTAACTCTTTCTTGAATAGTGGTACTGTATGGTAGTATTCAAAGTTGAATTTTCAATTTCCAAATGACGCCCCCTGTGCGTTATAATTCTCACTTTCTGAACATAGAGGATAAGCCTCCTACAGTTGTGAAAGCAGGTTATTGGACATACAGCTGTGAGCAGTGGTTTACTTTTTTTTCTAAGAGCAAATTTAGGATTTTGACCGTGATTAAATGATTCTGTAGGTATCTATATCAGCATGGTAGAATGGTTTCTTGAGAGAAATAGTCGCCAGTTAATCGACCGTACAAAATTCATAAGCTGATATTTGTATTGACTTTAGGCTCGTTTATCGAGTATATGTGGCAGCTTCATCTTTTAGCATAGTGAAAACGATCGATTGGATTTAGAATGGAGGATGGTTGTGCATCGGTCTGAAACATTTTACACAACTGATGTTTACTATAGCTTCTATAAGGATAATTAGCCGCGGAATGCAACTGGTGAAGTGATCCGTTAAGATGACTTTCACCTGGGTTGAGAATGTCTATACAGGAAATTGAGCTGTACGATACTAGTATGGTCTCACCCCGTAGGAAGATCTGTACCATCAGGTTTTGTCAATTCTCGTTTTTACATATAAAAAACACATTAGAGGGGTCTAGGTACTGATCCGATGTACCTGGAATATTGAACTCCAGTGAGGAACATCATTATTGGTAAATTGAATGCAAGGATAATACTTGATAAAAGTATGGACTCCCAACCTAAATCTCGGTAGGGTTCATGTTGAGAAGATCCAATTTCATCTTACAACCAATGGCTAGACCAAGATGAAGGCACAATTCGATCTTCATGTGCCAACTCTGGAGCGCCCGATAATGAACATCTCTCTTGCATGAAAAACCTTACTTATATACACGCATCGTATAAAAAGTTATCAGATAGTAATTAAATAGCAAAACATCAATACATTTTTTCTTTTAGAGTTTGTTCCGCTTAGTCTTTTTCTTTATACAAATACCTCCATTTCGACCTTCGTCTGACATTTACGTCTTATTTTACGCTCTAACATCATCCAACATCTCATCTGAAACCTCGGCTATACGTCTTTTTAATGCTGTACGAGTATTATTTCCTGCAGCAATTCCTTGAATAGTATGCAAACCTTTCTTACTAGCTTTTTACCTTATATACCCCGACCTTTCCGAAGCAGCGAGCTTTTCCACTTCTCCGTAGCCTTGAGCAAAAAATCCACCAAGCCATGCACCCTCTGCATTTTTGTTCCCTGAATACCTTTCTTCGTCCATTATTACAGGAGTATCTTTCTTATACTTTACACTGTGAGAGTATGTTAATGATGAAAAATATTATCATGACTACAGCCTCTATTACTAATACATCATTATTGCTGTATCATTACAGCATTCTGTTTCCTTTCTAATATGAATTTGCGACTGAACAATGCACCGTAACTAATGGAAAGGATTTCCTTCTAATCTTTTATATGCACGCGTACAGATTCAAAATTTGATCTATTCAGAGGTAGATAATTAAATCTAGGAATGTTATAACTACTCTCTTGGGAAAATATACTACTCTTTATAAAGGAGCTTTAGTATTACCTATATATTGATGATCAATTATATTTGCATATACATAAGCCATACCTGGAGTGATTGAGCATCTCGGATCGGCTGGTACATGTGTATAATGCACTAGCTCGAGCTCGCTTCAGCTTTTAGTTCATTGTGGATCGTCATTCGGCTTATTTCCTCCACAGATAGTAAACCCTCTTCTCAACACAGTAGGGGATCCATGCGAGTATACTCCAATCGACTCACGTCTACGCAATATGTTTACGCTGCATTGTTGATCGTTCGAGAAAAAACATGTCCCGGGCTCGTAGGTTTACATTTACTTTTGAACTAAAGATATTATATACTTTATCCTATAGGTACGCATTTCAGTTTTGGTATACACAGTCCTTAAGATAATACTCATATCAAAGAGAACGGTTAAAAATGACTAAAAAATAGCAGGCACCCGATTTCAAACTTATGACTCTCCGCAAAGTAAAATATCTTCAAAGAGTCATTCTTCTTGTAGCAAATGTGTTCGTAATTATCTTTTTGGCGCATATTGTAGTCCTTTTAGAGACCGAGTATCTTCACTTGTAAAGTTTCAACCATATCTACACTCCGTACACCCATCGAATAGATTGCTAAAGGAACTTTTCTATCCGTATTACAATATCATTTCACATAATCCTACTTCGTCTACCTCTCTTTCAAGTTCTATAGGATTCATTAACACAGTTGTATAAAATCCGAGAGTTTTTATATCAGGATGTAACAAGGAGGTAAGAAAGGCGAGTTATATAAAAGTGATCTACACTCACCATATTCACAGAGTTTAACTGATTAATGATTTCTTATTAATTCTTTATATACGAGTTAAACTTGGCAGGATATCCCTCCATTTCACAAGTAACTGTGTTTTTTTTTTCCTGTACCTCTTTGGATATATTTTTTTCACATCTCTTACTTATCCATGAGTTACAGGATTGAACTTTACTTTTTGTATTTCTGGTTATAAATCCGCCTTTTAATTTTTTCACCATTTAAATCTTCTAAGATAATATAACTTTTAAACTATCACATGGAGATGGTCGGATATTGGAACTTTTAAAAACCTCCGTAGCCAACCGATAAATCTTTCTAAACCTTTCTTCTGTGCGAGAAACTCTTACATAATCGTTCCTTTATTCCTGATATTCATCTCTCTTAGTTTGTTTTCTTTCTCACCCCATATGCGCATTTTTCTTGCTCTAGTTTTATTGAATCTTAAAGAGTTGACTTGTTATAGTTCTATTGGTAGACCTGTTATAAGAAAAGCCAGAGCTCCAGCATATATCAATAATATTTAAAACTATCTCATTTTAGTAAAAATATCCTATGCATGCGTTTTAATAGTAGTTGGGAACTCTTTTACTATTGCCGCTTTGTTTAAACTGAAAATGTTACTTTGTAAACTAGCTCATACCTACTCGCCAGAGCATCTCCTATAACTCCGCCCCTTGATTCCATTCCTGAATCTTCCAAACTTGATTTAGGGTTCTCCGCTCGTCCTCTATAATTTCACGTACTGCATCAGCAACAGTTTTTGATCTTTTATTTTTTTATTTGGCCTCACCACAAAGATCTAGAGTATAACGCTTCAATTGATAAAAAGTATATATTTGAAACCTCATTATAAACTTACTTTAATCATTTTAGATAAATCAACTGCCATCATGCTATCAGCTGCGGAGATATGTTTTTGCCGATGTAGGAAATTTCGTTTTCGTTACAGGTTATGTAGGTAAAGCCTCTTCACCCTCCAAAAGATGCTTTAACTCTTTTTTCAATATTAGGCTCTTAACAGCAAACTAGTGAAACCCAAAAAATTATTTGGCTCCTTCAGGAGTTGAAGTGAATACTTATCGAACTACCTCCTTCGCTTCATTCGTCTACTGACACACCGTGTAACGCGTATTAATTTATAATATAAGCGTTATATATATATATAATATATAATATATAGAGTTATATATATAATATATATATATACTTATATATATATATATTATATTATATTATATATATATTTGTCACAAAATGTGATATTAGGTCGCAGGGATAAAGAAAGAGAAAAAATTTTAAAATACATTTATTTAACACAAATCATTACAGCTTAATACGCTCTTTACTATATATATATATATATATACTATATAATACTATATAATATACTATAATATATAGGGAATATATATATATAATAAGATATAATATAGATATATATATATATACTATATATATAACTATAGATATATATCATATATAATAGATAATATATATATTCATATATTATACTATTATCATATAGTATATATAATCGAGTGAATGCATGGAATTCACGATTAATCATCTGGTGGTGTATAGGCGTTTTATGTTCGTCTCTCGGTCAACACGTTTAAATTTATCTGATGCGTTAAGAGTTCCTGAGGACTTCGAATCATTGTCTTGCGTAACGGGCGATATATCTAAGTCTGCTAATGCGTTGTATTACAGACTTAAACTCGGGAAAATATTAAAGTTCATGAGGTTGTGTCGATATCATTCCACCTTTTACAGCCTTTCTTCAGTACGTGAGAGATCAGCTATCAAGCCACAAAGATTTGATTCCTTTAACATTTCCATTCTCCAATTACGATCTGCCCTGGCTTCATGCAAAGTTAATTGGTTTAAAAAACATTAAAGACAGGTTCTTGTCTACGCACTCTAATAGGTAGCTCTCCTCTAGGATATTTTTACAACTTTATCTTTCATTTTCACTTCAGTTTTACTATCATTAGCGAATATCTTAATTAGTGCGTTTGCGGAATAGCTACGATGAGGTGTGAGATGCACTCTTTATGATCTATCAATTTTTGCTATGGCATGCTGGTATAAGAGGCGTTCTCGTCATGTGTTAACGGCGAATTATAAGTATCCTGTACAAATTCTTTCCTGCATATTTGGTTATCTGTTCAACTTTAGGATCATATAAGCTAGAAGGTAGAGGCTGCTGGAAAGATACAGAGTAGTTCACAATATTAAGGTTCTGTGTGCAACTGTTGCTGCTGCATGCTGAAAAGAGTCTGTAATTGTCAATGCATTGGCTGTAAATTTGCATGTAGCGGGCTCGTGAATGATGAAAACTGTGATTGTGGATTTGCCACTGTGTGCGCAATAAACTGCGCCATATTGAGGTTCTTGTAATGAGGATTTCAATTTATTTTTTCAATTTTTTTTAGTAGTTAAAATACACTAGTAGTTATTGTAAATTGGTTTTTAAGTATGTTTCTCAATTGCAGTTAAACTTAGTGGTTAAAAAGATACCATCAGTTGTTTTAAGATAATTTTCAAATCCGTTTATTTTGTCAATTGGACTTATAGTTAGCAGCTAAAAGCACTTACAGTTAACAATTAAAAGGACTTGCAGTTAAAAAGACTAACAATTAGCAGTTAAAAGATCTTAACAGACTTCACATACACCACTGGATGAATTTCTCATCCTCAGAGATTAGTTTACTTTCTTCTCTATCTTTTATCAACTTTTTAAAATTTTTTATAACAGGTAAATACTTGCAACTGAGCACCTCATTATTCAGGTACTGTATTACAGTTTCGTATTCAAGAGGCCAGAATGTTGGTACGGAGCAGCACCCTGTGCGTGTTTTTGGGTAGTTCACACATCACAATAAACCGTGGGGGATCTAAGTAACCTCTTTTATATACTTTTAAGAATTCTTTCCTTGAAGGGGAAACATTTGAGTTGAATACATTAATTTGAACCATGCTTTTGCTGACTTACAACAGTAAAACTACTGTATCATTGACTTACAGTAAACACTACACATATTTCTTGCTTTTGATGAAAATATTCTTGTTATGAAAAACAGAGATACTTTAGATGGGACTAAACTGTGAACGCTTCTGCTATTTCCAATTCAATTTGTGGCATTAAATCATCTAATACAATTATTTTGTGTCCATGTATATGTCCACGACCTAGATATCGTATATGCCTTCGTGAAATGGAATAACTCTTTATATTCTGTAAATTTTTCCTGATAAAATTATACCATTATTATTTTTACAGGCTGCCTTCCATAAATCCCATTTTGCCTTTAAAATTATTTAATAATAGAAAGGTCTTACCACAGCCTGGCCCAGCTACAAAAAATGTAGCCGGACTTCGGAACGTTATAATTTCTCCACAATCCATACCCGTTAGACTGTGATAATGAACTAATGAGATTAATTAAGAGCTGTAAAGCAGTAAAGTACATGTTTTATAATAAAATTTTACATTTTTATTAACAATAATGTTTATCATTTTTTTCTCTGTGTGTTTTATTCTTACATTACAAATTAAAAATAAAAAAGTATTTAAAACCTAAATAAAAGAGTATTAAAACAAATAAATAAAAATATATTAAAACAAAATAAAAAATTTAAAAGAAAACATATTTAATAAATATATGAGTTAAAACAGTAACAGCAGAAGATAAACCAGCAACAAAATGTGTGCACAAGCAGTACGTGAAGTTATAAAGCAGTAAAGCAGTAAAGTATTAAAGCAGTAAAGCAGATAAAACAAAGCATAACTAACTTCCCTTAGGTACACATCTATTGATTATACTTGATGTTACTGCTTTTAAGGATATGTCAATTGTTAATAAATATGAGTTAAAGCAGTAAAACAGTTTGTTTTAAGCAGCTAAAGCAGGAAAGTGTTAAAAGCAGCTTTAAAACATGAGCTTTAAAGCAGAAAGCAGTTTAAAACAAAGCTATACTAATCCCCTTGTTATTCTCACTCACTGATTTTGATTTATTACTAAGGTATGTAAAGTATTGTTTTTAATAAAATTTCGTTAAATTTTATGAAGCATAATGAATGATCATAGTATATTGAAGAAATTCTCTTGAATAGTTTACCATGATATCATATTTTCTTCTGCGCGGAAATATTGCGCCTGCGGACCACCAATCGCGGGTACGCGGAAGTATGCGCTGCGGGCGCCGCCGGCGGCCGGTACGCGGAAATTGCGCGTGCGGCGACCGCCGGGTTTCGCGGAGGGGGCTGACTGCTTGGACTCGACTCTGAACGTTTGCGGTCACTGTCTCAAATGTGCGTGCTCTTTAATATGTATTCAGTCTGTGCTATAAGGTGTTAGAAAAATACTAATCATGTAGGGAAGCATTCTAGCAACTGTGTAATATACACCATTCATTCCTCAATACCTAATAACTAGGAGTAGATACCCATATAGGGCTATTCTGGCTCAGGGGAGCTAGAAAGCTTTGGAAAAAAGTGTGCACTCAGTTGGCACTATGTCGCACTCACTTGGGCACTACTGTGGCACTCACTTGCACTCATTTGCACTCACTTGCACTTCATGGCCACTCATTGGCACTCCCTTAGGCACTCATCGAATCTCATGCAATGAATCATTAGAAAATCACTAATAGAACATACACTAGATACTTCTTATCGATTATTGAACCATCAAAGCCATCAAGTTAGCTGGGTCAAATTGACCCATGTATTATGACAGAGTCAACGTGAAAATTAATCATGCATAACAAGGTAGATTCAAAAAGGGCTAATCCTATAAGAGAAGACACAAAAATACCCGGTGGTCAAAATTACCCATGCGCAGACCAAAGGTTGGTGTAGTGTTTTACTTGTGAATTAAGTGTAAATGTATTAAAGGCAAGGTACTATTGCAGTGAGTGTAAGTTCATATGAAGTGTGTATAGTGTCTATGTGAATGCGTGTATAAGTGTGTGTGATTGTGTAGTTGTGTGATGTGTGTGTGTGTGTGTTGTGTGTGTGGTGTAGGGTTCAAGTTAGATACCATAATAGCGTCAAATTAAGAACAAAATATGACGGGGGGGCACGAGTGGTCCAGCAAAATTGGCGTGGCCAAAAATGACCCATTGGCAAGGTCAAGGCCGTAATATCATGGTCAAACAAAGGTTAAAACATCAAAAAAAGGCTAAGCCCCTAAGCCAAAGACAAGAAATTACCGTGGGTCAAAATGGACCCATGAAGGACAAAAAATTAAGTGGGTCAAAATTGACTATGTGTAAAGGTAAAGTAGCAAAAGTGAAGGACAAAAAATAGAGCAAGTCATAAGAAAGCGGCTAAGCCCTAAAGAAGATCAAAAATTACGTGGGCAAAAATTGACCATCGGCGAAATTAGACCGGGGGCTAAATAGGGCAATAGTACGACGGAGGCTTCGACCTCCGTTATCTGGCGCAACTTCATTCGAACGGGTTGCAAAATTAGGATTCCAAAGATCAGTGTGCCGAAAAATTGGGTGTTCCAAAATGACAATGCCCCAACACATCGTTCACTCCATGGAAGACAAGGGCTTGGTCGAACAAGAAGTCAGGCCCAAAAAGTTGAAGGCCAAAAAAGGTCACTAAAGTTTAAAATTTGCGCTCAAACCAGATTTCTTAGGAAACAGACAAAGTCGCCGGTCATTCGTCAATATGATCTGTTACTACTATATATATATATATATAATAGATATATATATAAATATATAATATTAATATATCTATATAATTTAAATATATTATATATATAATATATATTATTTATCATATTATAATATATAGTATATCTATTATATATATATAATATATTATATATATATTATTTCTATATGTATAAATATATGATTAATATAATTAAAGTACTTAAAGGTACCATATATATTATATAATTATATATATAATATATATATAATAAATAACTATACTATATATAATATATATATACAATAACTATGATTATTTAGTCAATTACTATATTATTTTATGATACGTATACCTATATATAGTCTAACTCCATATAGCTTTGGTAAAAATAATGTATTTATGGTTTCGTACCTTATCTCAAGATTTGCGCTAGCAAAATTTTAGCATAAGCAAAGTGAAAAGTATATAAACTCGTCCTGCTGAGGTACTTTCAGTCAGATAAAGTCATATCAAAATTATATAAGAATCAGACGCAACATAAGTCTCACTGAAGATTACTCTCTCCACGACTCCCCAAAACTTCAAACACCACTTTGGGCAGGAAGTAATATCTCATGAAAGTCTGCGACGTCCGAATTCGCATCAGCAAATTTTCGCTTTTCTAAACGGCAGAAGACTGTCTCAGATTGCATCTTCGCACCACGCATTGAAAAGCTGCAACTTGCACATTCGCTTACCATAAGCAGCTATCTCAACAGAAGGGAACGTTTGTTCTTTACTTCATTGAATATCTATTAGTATGTTAATTAAAAACACATCTTCAAAGTATGGATTTCTAAAATTACCAACCTCTCTTATATAGGGTGCTTGCTCGTAAAGAAGCCAACCAATCTAGCAAGTACATCCCTATATAATTGGTTGAACCCGGAGAAGAACACCAGAACTTCAAAATCAGCGCCTTCTGAAAAAACAAACAAATGAAGAAAAAGAAAAAAACCCACAATAACACTAAAATTTCTCACATCAGAACACTCCAGAGATGAACTCTAGCAACAGAATCATTATTCAAAACGACATTAATTTTCATTTGTATAAATTTTGGATTATGGTCTTCGCTTTTCCAACTATCACAGTTCGAGGATTCATCGGACATTTAGCAAACTTCCTTTCAGGTAGTTGGATTCGTTTTCATCATTCAAGTTTTGGATTATGGCAGAACACCTCGATTTTTGGATTCCACTACGAACTCGTTCCGTTTCGAATTCTAAATGGTTCTGTGACCGCTCCTTTTTATTGTATAAAGAAATTTTTTCAAATAAAAGGACACTATATTTAAAAACTTCGCCTCCACATATGTAACTTCCTTCACGGTATGGATTTCTTAAGTTTAATTGTTAAGCTGTTATGGCAGTTTCTGCGTCTCTATTTAATTCCACTACGAACTATGTATCCTTTTCGAATTCTAAATGGTTCTGTGACCTCACCCATTTATTTATGAAGAAATTATTTCAAATAAAAGGACCCAAATTTCAAGCAACTCCGTCTCTATCATGTCAACAAGCTTTCTCATCGGTAGACTAAAGCTTTGCAAACACTATTCACGTCCGCATTGATCTCAAATCATGGAGACTATTAGATACGCTTTATACTCGGACCTTCTTTGGATTCAACGGTCGGTATCAATGTGGCCGTGATTTACTTCCCTGCTGTGAACTTTCAAATTGTTCATACTCAAGAATTATGTATAACATTGTACTTGTAGCATGTAAATGTTTGGATGTTGTTACTCTAACGGATATAACCCAAATATCTTGTGTTTGAATGCCAAACTTTTATTTTATATTAAACATTATAGCATTTTATGATATTTAACATATTTAATAAATATATTTAGATCTTCGGATGTAATCAGTTATGCTCGTATTTGAATATTATTCTTTACATTCCATGTATACTATTTTTGCCTCAAATTTTATTGATGTCTGCTTACGTCTTCGACGATTAATTAGATATTGTTTTTGCATTTGAACGAGTATAATTTAGGTTTTTGTAGTTATTATTTTGACCCCATTGAATGTTTTACATGGTTTGGTGTGCATTGTTAAATGCCCCAAAAATATGTTCATACATTTGATATGAAGTTAATTTTGTATTATCCTGTATAATTCATTGATAAACATTACTTTCTCACTCCGTGTTTAGCGCATGAAGTAATGTAGTCTCCAATTTAATAACTTTTGTAAAATAATTTAATTCATATGTTGCTGTAGCTTATGCTAAATTTGCTGCCTAGCAAATGTTTAGCCATAAGTCAAAAGCTGAAAAATGTTATAGACCTCGTCCTGTTGAGGTATCTTCAGTTCAGATTAAAGCAGATCAAATATTAAGAATTCAGAAGAAAGTTAAGTCTCACTTCAAGATACTCTCTCCAGAGATCCTCCAAACTCTCCAAACAACACTTTTGCGGAAGAGAGGTAAATTTATGGAAAAGCGGCTCCGAGATTTCGGCACCAAGTTGTCCTTTTAAACGAAGAGGTCAGGAGGCTAAGTTTGAAAACGCACCGGAACAGAGGCCTGCGACTTGCAATTCGCCCTACAGAAGAGTTATCTCAACAGACAGGACTTTTGGTTACACTTTACCTTCAGTTGATATCTTAATGTTGAATACAAAATCATTCAAATTGGATTCTAAATTGACCATCTCTGTATATTTAGGTGCGTGGCTTCTTAAAGAAGCCACAATCTTAGCGAAGAACGAGTCCATATGGTATAATTAACTTAGATATATAGTAGTGTATATGTATATATATATGCATATATAAGTATATAAATATATATTTATATATAATATATTGATTGATATATATTATATACTATATCAGGGCGTTATATAGGGTCAGGCCGGGGTAGGTACGCTCCGTACCCCAATATTTTTAGGTTTTAATAATTGAAATTAAATTGGTAAAGTATACTAAATTATGTTAAATGATGTATATACAAAAGAAAAAAGAAGCTATTTTGCTCATATAAATTAAAAGAGAAAACAACCACAATAATATAGCTATAATAAATTGAATATTAGAAAAATTTCTCGCTCCTTACCTCTGATTGCGTTAATAGTTAAATTCCTTTTACCCCACGCGGGACGAATGACGGTCAATTTTCCTACGTCACTAACTTATAATGGGAGCGGTATCTCTCCTACCTATAATAATCGATAATATTTATGAAATCTTTCGTTCTCGATTTTCTTGCCGTAAATATGTACGAAATATGGGAAAACGTACAACAAGTTGTGGCGGCTTGTGGCATCGAATGAGGGCTAGATTGTTCTGAAGATTGAATATTAATTTTATGATAACTTTAATAATCTAATTAGCATGTTACATACATAAAATTAAGCTTGAAAAAACTTCAATCTGAACAGTGTAGATTTGTATATTAAGAAAAACGCTTTAAAATTTCTCTGAGAAAACGCGCAGAGCTCTATTGTAAAATGATAGGCCTAAGAAATTACCCAATTGGAATGTGATTTAAAATTAAGTTAGTTGGATCATACATAATGAAACAAGCTTTTCATACAAATAAATAGTACTCATTATAATATTAAAATATGTTTCGATGTTTCTTACATATATATATATAATATGATATATATATATATTATATATATATATATATGTATAATAATAATATATATATATATATATATATATATATCTAATACAGTAGTATATATATATAAACTTCTTGAATTAGTAAATATTTTAACAAGAAAAAATTAGCATAACCTTACCTAACCTGCATAAAACCTAATGGGTAAAAGGGCAAACAAAGTAAGTTTTTACTCTCTGTAAAGCTACACATATGTGAACATACGTACTTAACACAAACAACCAGACAATAAAACACAGCTTACCATATAACAAACTTAGTTCAAATAAAGCGAACATATGCGATATTTTACATAGGTACCCGTACCAAATTTAATCATAACCGTACCTAACCATCTTAATACCTAACGAGTAAGGACGAACAAAGTAAAGTTTCTGACCATACCTCTTTTTAGAGAACTCCGTCCCCATTTTCAGGAAAAATACCAACCTCTAAACATGAGAAAAAATGATTTTATTGCTTTAACCATTGCATAAAGTGATGCGCAAACTTATTCATATTCTAACCTCTTGCTGGAAATTACAATCAATGTAGCAGGCGCCAAACGGTTCTACGGATTAAAGTATAAACTTGAACAGTCGTTGTGAAATAACGAAACCTCTCTGGCAAGAATATCAACAACAAGCGTAAAGATGTTGCGGGAGATGTCTTCGTATCAGCACCGCGAAAACTATCCTACTGAAGAAAATAGTGTATGAACAACCCTTAAATGTAATGAGATTTCTTTCTTCAACCAATCAGAGAAGTAACAACGAATACGAATGTACGAATGACCATATAGTTCAAAAGGGGTATTATATTCCGTTAAGACAACAACAACAGCAATAACATAGCTACAACAATAAGTCCCTTATATACTAACCAACGCAATATATCTAACGTAACATGTTTCACATAATAAGCTAACATAGCATGACCAGAACTAAGAATATATTGAATACAATACGACAAACCTGACACACCTTACGCACGAATAAACTACTAACATGTACAAAGTTTCATACTTAACAACAGTAAAGTATCTAATCATGCGTACAAAACGTAACCTATCATATCTTTTTCCCAAGCATATCTCTAACAAGATTAACGTTTAATTTTACATTGACACATAATATTTAACAAACATTTATCATAACATTGTATAATTATCATACGACAATAATTTGCAAACATAGCAAAGTTTAACCAAACATAACATAAAAATAGTTCTTTGAATAAAATATCATAGTCAAATTGGATAGTTTACTGATTTTAAGCAGTAAATCAGCAAATCCAGTAAATCAAACACCAATCCAACCCACCTTCTTCTCCATGACCTTTTGATCTATTGATCTAGGATTCATGTCACATCTGGTATCATTTCGGTTAACATACAAACAATAAGTTCGTACTATTACAACCATCGAATATATGCAACGTAACACGTTTTACATTAATAAAGCTAACATAACAATAGTCTGAACTAAGAATATAATGTAAAACGACAAACTAACACACCATACGTACGAATAAATACTACAATAACAACACTCGCGCCTTAACAACAGTAAAAGCATAACACTTCATACAAAAACGTAACCTATTCACACTTTTTCAAGCATATCGCTAACATATCAATGTTAATTTACATCTAAACTCGTAATATTAACAAAAATATCATCATATCTAAGCATCTTACTGACAACAAATATAATGCTACCGTAACAAATTTACATAAACTTCGTAATATTTAACAAAAATTATCATAACATCGTCTAAATTCCCTACTTAAACGAATATTGGCAAACATAACAAAGTTTTAACCAACATACATAAAAATAACAAAATTTTATCCTGGACATAACATAAAAATAATCTTTGAAAAAATATCACAATAAAGCGAATAGTTAACTGATTTTAAAGCAGTAAATCAGTAAAACAGTAAGATCAAACCACCATCCACTGCAGTCCCACTGCTCATCCATCGCTCTCATGATCTATCGACTATGAATCGTCAATATTTCAGTATCATTTTGGATCACCAATAGGTAAAGCATCGTATTATCTACACAAAATCCTTAACAAAGCGACCAACTATCAAGATACCAACATCTTGAAACTAAGAATGAACACTATCTTCATCAAGTGTCACTCGTTTCGAGTATAACTCATTGACCTATGACATATCATAGACATTAGCAAAATTTTAGGGGCAAACCTAACATTACTCACCAAAAAACTTACCCACCTTTCTAACACATCATCGTCAGTTTAACACAGTATATCTTACAAAAACTCATCATCCATTTCTTTAACAAATCAGTGTTTATTTTCCACTGTCATAGTCAATTCTTAACATAACGTACCTACTTACGAATAAACAGTTTTATTAACCAAGGGTATCTAAAGCAACACATTACTCTCCAAGAGATAAACACCATGGGATTGCGCCCTTGAAGGGTGTGAATCCTGCGAGGGGGGAATCACCCCGAAGGGGTGAGCCGGCTTTTGGGCCTCAGCCCAGGGCTGAGGCCTTACCCCCTCCTTCGGAGTGGTAGCCCGCTTATACACCTTCGGGGTGATCCCCCTCGCAGTCACACCCCTTTTTTCCCATAGGCGGCGCACACCACTGGTTTTCTCTGAAGTAGATGGGCTTAGACTACTCCATTGGTTAGGAAAACTTTCTTATTCGTAGTTCAGGTCGTGCCCCTATGTTAAATAGTTACTATGGACAATGTTTGGAAATACACTGATTTTGTAAGAAATGAGAGTTTTTGTAAGATTATTTACTGTGTACTGACGATGTTGTGTTAGAAACGTCAGCCTAGGTTAAGTTTTGGGTAATGTTAGTTTGCCCTAGAATTTTTGCAAAAGTTTCGATTATTCATAGGTCAAATGATTTTATACTCGAAACGATGACAATTTGATGAAGATGGTGTCAATTCTTAGTTCAAGATGTGGTATCTTTGATAGATTCACTTTGTTAAGGGATTTGTTAGATAATACGGCGGCTTTACCTGCATTGCTGATCCAAATGATACGCGAAATTATGACCTGAACTTCAATAGGTGAAAGTATTGAAATTAAGAGGTAAAAGGTCATGCAATAAATTATAACGTAGTGGTTATGATTTACTGATTTACTGATTTACTGCTCTTAAAATCAGTAAAACTATTACGCTTTACTGTTATATTTTATTCAAAGAACTTATTTCTCTATGTTATGTCAGGATAAAAAGTTTTGTCTATATTAATTTATTGTTGTTAAAACTTTGCTTATGTTGCATAATGTCTGAGATTATGAATATTTAGACGACTGTTATGATGAGATTTTTGTTAAATACGAAGTTGATGTAAAAAATGTTACGTTAGCAATTATAATTGTGTCGATATGTGATAATTAGACAAGGATATGCTAATTTTTGTTAAATATTACAGTAAATGTAAAACATCTAACATTGATTGTTAGAAATGGTTCATGAGCTACCTTTATCATTGTTTTTAGACAGTTTATGTAGTTATCTGTTGTTAAGCGCGAGTTATCGAATGTATAGTTCTATTCCGCTACGTATGGTGTACGTTGTGTTGTACATTACATATTCTTCTAGTTCAGAATATGTTCGTATGTTGCTTATAATGTAAAAACGTTGTACGTTAGCATATATGCATGGTGGGTATATATAAGAATTATTTTGTTTATGTTTAGGCGAACATTATACTCGAGATGTACCAGATCACTAGATCAATAGAGTCAAAAATGGTCAATGGAGCGGGGTGATGGCATGGACTTCGTGGTTATGATTGTACTGATCTTATGATATACTGCTTAAATCCAGGCCTAACTATTCACAATACTATGATATTTATTCAAAGAACTTATTTTTGTTATGTCTGGCAAAACTTTGCCATGTTTACAGTTATTATTCGTCTGTATGATAATGTATACAAATGTTATTGATATTCTCTCGTTAAATCATACCTGCTGTCAATGAAAAATTACGTAATTTGTTAAGATATGCTTGGGAAAAGATAAAGGTACGTTTTGTACGCAATGTATGTACTTTACTGAAACCCGTGAAGTGTGGAATGTATGTTAGTAAGTTTATTCGTGGTAGGGTTGTCAGTTTTGTCAATTGTACAATATATTCTTTAGTTCTGGTCATGCTATGTTAGTCTTATAATGTTTTGAAACAATGTTACGTAGATATATTCCGTTTGGTTAGTATCAATAACAACATATGTACGTACTGTATGCTGTTGTGTCTGTCTAACGAGAATATATACCCCTTTTTGAAACTGATATGGTCTTCATTCGTACTCGTATTACTGCTTTATTTCTTCTGGCTTGGTTGAAAGAAAAGTGCTCATACATTTAAGGAGTTGTTCATACACTATTTTCTTTCAGTAGGATAGTGTGTAACATTTTACATTGGATACGATGACATCTCCACGAATCTCTACGCTTTTTGTTGATAATCTTCACGAGGAGGTTCTTATTCAAACGAATCGTGTCATTAGTATTAATCGTAAACGTTTGGCCGACTGCTACTAACTTGCTTTGTAATTCCCAGCCAGAGGGTACGTTAAATATAATAAGTATGCTGCATCACTTTGCAAAGGTTTAAAGCAGTAAAATCACTTTTCCATGTTTAGGTTCGGTTATTTTCTGACAATGGGACGGAGTCTAAAAAGAAGTATGTCCTAAAAACTTTGATTTTGTTCTCCTTTACTCGTTTATGTATTATGCATGGCTTAGGTGACGTTATGATAATTTTGGTTAAACTATTACTATGTTAATGTCAACAATCCCGCATATGTTCGCGTTTATTGACTAAGTTTGTTAATGGTAGTGTTTATTCGTCTGTTGTGGTGTGCCTAACTACGTTAGTTCATGAGATTTAGCCTTTACAGAGGAGTAAACTGTTACATTTGTTTGTCTTTACCCATCTGGTATGATAGCAGTGTTAGGTAAGTTAGCAATTTTTTCTTGTTTAATATTACGACTGTTAATGTAAATTACCATGTCATGAGAATATGTTGATAAAGATGCGGACTGGATTATGTTTTTCTCCCCTTGTATAGTTACTTTTACTGTTTGATATTTGGAACCTTGTTTGTTTAGCAGTCTATTCTTCCTAAGAATGTGCGGAATTTGTCGTTGTATTATTATATTCTGTGTTCTAGCATGTTTATAGTTGGCTTATTAAATGTTTGGGGGGGGGCTGAAAAAAAAACTTTTTCTTTTAGGTTCTTTTGTGTTGTTAGCATACCTTTGCCTGTCTGTATGATAATTTTACACAAGGTTGGGGTAAATGTTTGCTAAATATTTACCTTGAAATGTAAATGTTAAACATGTTTATTACTCTTAAACTTTAAGTTGAAATAGGTTACGTACTGCTGTCATGTTATGCTTAGTTACTTTACTGTTGGTTAGTATGGAACTTTGTTACCGTTAACAGTTTATTCATGTTTATAGACGTGTCAGATTGTGTCTTGAGGGGTTAATATTCATAGTTTAGAGGGATGCTAACTAAGCTTTATTAATGTGAAACTTTTGTTATTCATGTTATGCTTTATCCCATAAATGATACGTCGAAAATGTGGACTTGATCAGCATAGATCAATAGATCATTAGTTCCATAGGATTGACAGCCGAGGGTGTTGGGTGTGGTTCGATTACTGATTTACTGATTTAGGGTATGCTAAACATTATACACATTTTAGTAAAAAAATTTGAGCTTACTCACATAGATCAATAGCCATCAACTTAGATCTTAGATCAATAGACTCAATTAGATCAACTGGTCAGCGAGATCAGGCTTGGTGAACATTGATTTACTGACTTACTGACTTCAGCGGTATGTCAGAAAACATGACACTTTTAGTGTACAAAAATTATGACCTTAATCAATTAATCCATAGATAAAATCATAGATCAATAGATCCAATGATCAATTACATTCATGATTGGACAGGAGCGCTAGGCCTGTGTGTGACTTAGAAATTTAGCTTGATTTACTGTTGAGGCGTATGTAAAACATGACAATTTTATAAAAATTGACTATAATCAATAGATCAACTTAGCATCAACTAGATGCAAGCTAGATCAATATATATATAATGGAAGGAGAGGTAGGGAAGGGTTGGTGACTTGATTTACTGCTTTACTGATTTAGGCTATGTAAAACATGACAATTTTTAGTAAAAAAATTTGACGACCTTATCAATAGATCAATAGATCAATAGCATCAATAGATCACATAGATCACAACTGGTCAGAGAGCGGTTGGTTGCGAGATGGGGTCATTGATTTACTGATTCCTACTAGAATTAGGTTACCGTAAAAGCGATGAAACACACTATTTAGTAAAAAAATTTGACCTTAAATAATAGATCAACTAGATCCAATAAGCCAATAGATCTAATAGAATCAAAAGATCACGGGTGGGGTGGGAGAAAACTTTGGGGTTGATTTACTGATTTACCTATTCTTTAGGGTATGGTAAAACGTAAAATTTGGAAGTATATAACATAGAACAAAGAGATAAGAAATTGTATTTATTTTATATTATTCTATTTTTTCTTATATTTCGTTATTCTTTAATTTTTCTTATTGTTTATTATGTTTGTTGAGTGGTTTCTTGGCACATGAAACGCATTACTTTTATTGAAATACAGATTCAAATTAAACCGCTATTTTATAAGAGCCAATCAATATTGTATCATGTATCACAATATATATAATAAACTACAAGCACCCGCAACCGGAGCTGAGCACCGGATGCAGCTTCTGCTCCAACTCCATTTCTGTGAGTCTAGACTCCTTCTCTATTCTTCCTTCTTCTTATTAACCTTGCCTTAATCCCTTCATTTCTTGCCCTCCTTTGCAGCCATCTGTTTTGCACTCCTGTGCGTTTTCTCCACGTCAGGCACCCCTCAAGGGGAGTCCTGACATCCCTACCACGATTTCCAATAACCACAAAAAATGATTCGAAGTTTACGACCTCAGATAACCTACAATTAAGGAACACCAAGATTGTTTCATGTAATAACGAATGATTTTAATCCTAACTCCGCGCACCGCAGTTGGCTCAGCACTGTGCCCGGAGCCATAACTCTGAATCTCTTCCTCAAGCCTCCTTCTCCTTCCTACATCTTCACTTGCCTAATCCCCCTTTCCTCCTCCTTTTCCTTGCTTTCTTCTTCCTTTACTGTGCTGGTTCTTTTCTTCTTTTCGCATTCACAATCGATGGTACTTTCTTTGTTTTCAATGGACCCCCTCCGGGGAGGTCATCTGGACTCCGATCCTGAAAATCCGACCTACCACTCCGACTCCGCTCTCCGATTTCCAACTCCGTCCATACAGTTCTCAAGTTTCAGTCTTCCGATCCATTTTTAATTTTTTGCTAAAGGGGGCCTACGTCCCCCCTTACGGCCCGGGGACGCAGCCCAAAGGGACAATACTCGTTCGAACGAGATTACGCCATCATTATAGCCTCACATCCAAAATTTCTTAGCCCGATACGTTAGCCTAACAGGTTATCACGAGCGGAATTTGACGCTTGGCGCTAGGGCGGCAACACCCCTTAGGAGTGACCTAGCGTCACCAAACAACTGTCTGGTGATCAGTTATCACCCAGCA
>JABUQX010114530.1:10000-15000 GCA_015478945.1 Trachelipus rathkii | reverse complement strand
TATATATATATATATATATATATATATATATATATATATATATATATATATATATATATATAGTATATATATATATATATATATATATATATATATATATATATATATATATATATATATATATATATATAAAAAAAACTTTTTCTCCCCCAGGTCATACTTAGGAAAACTACGACCTGTCAGTGGACCCTTCGAGGCATCCTGTTTATGGGCTAACGGCTAAACCGCCTACACCTATCGCGGAAGCCGGGAAGTTTTCCCATTAGTAGCAAAGCACACTACCAATGTACTCATTAAAGTCTGAGTGGGACGAAGCTAGAGTTAATAGAGAATAGCTCACATTCTCTCGCTCCACCCAGTCTCGAACCTGGGCCCTCTCGCTTGCTAGTGCTCTAAATTTCTCAGCGGGAGTGCTCTATCTATATATATATATATATATATATATATATATATATATATATATACCGTATATATATATATATATATATATATATATATATATATATATATATATATATATATAGTATATATATATATATATATATATATTCTTGACCCACAAACCTTTATATTTAATTTTAATACTTTCTCTCTAACAGCTCCATCCTGCCCTCGTTTTTTTTCTGGCACTTGATCAAACGATTTAGGGCCTTATACACTGGTTCTTAATGCTTTGGTCGACTGGCTGACTAAGACAAGCCAGCTTCTAACGATAGCGTGGATCTGTAATCTCTGATGGGCGAAAGAGGTCGGTCTTCTGATCGAATTCTTCTCCCATAATCCATGGTTCGTTCGTGCTTTCTTGCTCTCTGGCCATTCAGGCTAGAGACCGTGCGTATCGGGGGTGGAAAAATTCTCGTTCTTCACTCTTGCTAATTTTCATTCAGCTAGAAATCGTTGCCGGGATACTCTTCTTGTTGCCATGGTGCAAGCTTTTCATCAAACCAGTGCCCTCCTTGATTCTCCTACTGATAAATCTTTCTGGCCTCTTGACAAAAACATCTCTAACAACTTCTGTAAATCTGTCTTTCCTCCTCTTATTCGATCTGATGGTTCTGTTATTAATTCTCCAACTGAAAGCCTCATCGGCCTCCTATTTTCCTCTAACTCAACCCTAGATGATTCTGGCATTCCTCTTCCTCCTCCTTCTCTCAGGTGTCCTTTGCCTGTGATTACATTTGATCGCGGCTCCTGAAATATGAATGTTAGGAAGGCGAGTGGCCCGGATGGCATTCCTCCCAGAGTTTTGAGGGAGTGTGCTGTGCTGACTCCCGCCCTCGTTCAACTACACTTCTATGTTCAATACTACACTTTCCTCAGTGCTAAAGCACGCATGTCCAACCTGTTCCGGAAAAAGAAGCCGCTCTGATCCTTCTAACTATTGCCCTATAGCTCTCACTTGTATTTCTATCTAAGATCTTTGAAACCCTTCTCAACTCTCATTTCTTATCATCTTGAATCTCATTCACTTCTTTCCGATCGCCAGTACGGCTTTCGGCGCTCGAGGTCTACTAGCGATATCTTTCCTTTCTAACTGATTTATGGTTTTCCGTCCTCAGGAACTACGGAGAGATTGCGTGGTGACGCTTGGCATATCCAAGGCATTTGACCAGGTTTGGCACGCGTCAATGTGCTCTCCAAGATCACCTCCTTGGGCTTCTCCTTCTCTTGTTTACTGGCACGGTTTTCTTCAAGTCGCTCAACACGCCAGCTTTTGTTGATGGAGCGATTTCTTCTTCTTTTTCTGTCAATAGTGGTGTTCTTCAGGTTTGGTCTTATCTCCTACTTTATTCCTACTTTCATTAATGATCTTCACCTGCACATCTAACTTTTATCCACTGTGCCGATGACTCGACCCTTCATTCTTCAACTCTTTGCAAATATGCTCCCTCTTTTACTTCTAGAATTGCCTCTCGTCTTAATCTTTCAGATTCTATTCTCGCTGATCTGGATAAAATTTCCAGGTGTCGTGTCAACCTTGTGAAATTCAATTCTTTGAAACCTCATTTCTATAAATCTCCCTCTCTAAGACACCTTCTAACTTTCCTATCTCTTTTGACGGTTCTCTCGTCTCTCCTGTTGACAATATAAACATCCTTGGCCTTAACATAAACAAAAAAAGTCTTGGAAACCTCACATCACAGCGGATGCTATGGCGGCCTCAAAGAAACTGGGAGTTCTGTTTAGGCTGCGAGACTCTTTTTCCTCTTCTCAGCTGCTCCCGTTATATAAGGGCCTCATCCGCCCTTGTATGAGTAATGCTCATATCTGGGGGCCTTGGCTCACCTGGCTTTTGATAGTCGAGTCAAAGGTCAAAAGGCTTATAAACAGTTCTGAACTTTCCAGTTCACTTGACCCCTTATCTTTAAGGCGCGATGTTGGCGCTTTATCTCTTTTCTATAGGTGTCGCAGCGGCAGGTGCTTGAGGGAGCTTATCACTCGCCTACCACCACCTTTACAACGCCCTCGTAGCACATGGGGTGTTGTGTCGGCGCATGAGTTTTGTGATGATATTGGTAACTCCAGGCTAGTTCACATCGCGGTGCTCCTTCTTCCTGCCACCTGTGTTCTGTGGAATTCTCTTCCATCTTCTGTGTTTTCTGCTGAATTTAATCTCTCTCACTTTAAAGCCTGTCTGTGCTCCTCTTCGTAGTTTGCGTTAGTTGATGAATAGTTGATGGTGTGCAACACCCCCTCCTTGAATAGGGCTCTTCCCGTGAGTGGTGGTGACAACTGTAATATATATATATATATATATATATATAAAAAGGTATATATATATATATATATATATATATATATATATATATATTTATATATATATATATATATATATATATATATATATAAATATATATATATATATATATATATATATATATATATATATATATATATATATATATATATATATATATATATATATATATATATATATATATATATATATATATATATATATATATATTATAACGATATATAGAAATCTATATAACGATAATCGTCACCTGGCAACTCTTACCAGGCCAGTGGCGTCATAATGAGTAAACATTTTAATTGCAAGCATTAAATATATGTACTTATGCAGATTGACTTATGCTGATTGACTTGAAGACCAATGCCAATCTCCAGTTCTGCGACCCTCTGGTCAATACCCTCCTTGACGTCATAGACAAGAGGTTCTCCAGCACCTTTGAAGATGAGGAGTACCTTCTGGCCACTGCCTTCCACCCCAAGTTTCGCCTGATGTGGATGAGGGCTTTTGAAGAAACAATGGCGAAAAAGTTAGAGGTCAAGGCCCTGATGGAGAAGAAGGTGGAAGAGTTATTGCGGCGTACCGAACTCGAGAACGCCAACAGTACCAGCAGCAGCGAGGGAGAGGACATGGAAGAGAAGGACTACTACTCAAGCATCTGTGATGCTGATGATTACACTGAACTAACTCAAGGTCAACGTCATCAAAGATCAATCAAGAGTAAAGCTGCTCTCATTGTAAATAAGTGGCTGCAGGCGAAATCGACAGACAGTCTGTCAGACCTAGCTTTTAACAATGAGAAGGTGCTCATTGATCTCTTTATAAGGTACAATACTGCAATGCCGTCTAGCTCTGCGGTGGAGCGATTGTTCTCCCTTGGCAAAGATATCTACAGAGCTAAGAGGAATTCTCTGTCAGATGAAAACTTTAATATGTTCATGTTTATGAAGGGGAACATACAAATGCTGCAGAAGGCCAGAACCTAGTATTTATATTTTTATATTGATAAATTGTAATTAACTAATTCTTTGATTTCATTTCAAATCCTTTATTAACCTTTATCTTTGGCTTTTTACATACATTATAGAATCTATAACATCAGAGCATAAATTAGAAAATAAAATTTTATTATAAAAAACACTGAGAAGCAAAGGGAAAAAAATTAAATTTATTTAATAAGATATCCAAAGTTTTACAAGTTATATAAAGCAAGTAGCAACATTCCCATATTTTCTGGGTACGTGTCGGTAAAGAAAACTGAAAATTTTATATTATAATCTATAAAATAGGTGAAAAGAAGATGTAATAAATTTATTTTTAACATTTTCTTAAAAACCAAAGTCGTGTTTTTTTTAACATTTTATTTATAATAAAATAAAATACATAAAAATTTGGATTTATCGATTTATCGGTTATCGCCTTATCGGCGATATTTTTATCACGAGTTATCGGATATCGGTTATCGATGATAAGGTTTTCGTTATCGATTTATCGGTTATCCCGATAACATTTTTCGTTATCGTGCCCACCTATGTGTATATATATATATATATATATCCTGTTTCTGTAATTATTTTGGTGAGTGTGTTATCCTGAATTGTTTATTTCCACCTCTTTTATTTTTAAATTTAAATGAGTTTCCCATTAATAAATAAAATTTATTAATCATTTTAATTTACTTGATAATAATTCATTTTGTATTGGCCCTGAGGATTTTGTATTTTTGTTATTGATTATTTATTTAATGTAATTTATTAATGTCATATTAATGATGATAACTGATACCAAATAAATATGCTTAATTCATTAAAGCATTTCACAGCATGTTTCTCCTCTAGGGAAACGGGTTTTGTCCCTATTATTTCAGATTATGATAAAAGATTTGTTAAGTATGCAAAGATTTACTGTGTGTACTTAACAAAATTTATTATAACATGAGCTAACACTGTTCTACCTAATATCGATAGACTATGCGGTAAACCTAGGCCTAATCTAGATTTAAATTTTTTGAAGGATGTTAGAGAAATTTATCGTTAAATATAAATTATGATTTATTAACTTAGCGTAAGAAAGAATTAATTTATTTTTTTCCGTTAATTTGAATAACTATTAATTATCTGATTTGAAATAAACACAACTTTAAACGTTTTTCTATTATTCGAAGGTTTCTCAAGGAATTATATATATATATATAATATATATAATAATAATATATATATATATATATATTATATATATATATATT
>JABUQX010114530.1:0-5000 GCA_015478945.1 Trachelipus rathkii | reverse complement strand
GCTACATGGAAAGAATACATTGCTGGAATGCTGGGTCCAATTTTAGTGCGGAAAATGTAAAAAAAAAAATAAAAAAAAAAAAAAAAAATCTCAAAAACTACAATAGCTACAGCGAAAAGGAATACATTTTTGGAATCCTGGTAAAATTTTAGATAGGAAAATGTAAAAAAAAAAAAAAAAATTATTGTTAATAATATAGCTAATATGAGTAGAACAGAGCCTAAAGGGCTCTATTTATGGTGCGAGAGACCTTTTATCTGCGTTACTCGTTTTAAAATAAATTAGACTTGTATTAAATTTTGCTTTTTTTATAACTAAAGAATTTTTGATTATCCCCACAAGGGATATACCGGCGCCTATTCCGATAGACGAGGTGGGAAAAAAGTACGGGCTATATATATCCAATTCTTTTTACCTTTTTATTATGGTCACTCTTCTGGTAACCATTCCTGTTTTTGGAATCTACCCCAGCACGAATAATTCGTAATTTTCCAAAATGATGGTAGGGTACTAATTCCCCCCCGCTTATCGGGTAGGGTTCTCCGTAATCCCCCGGTAGTCTGCTGATCATATCGTTCTAGAGAGTTTACCTAATATTTTTGACCAGGTAGATTTGTACATGCCATAAGATTATGAAATAATAAAATATAATTAATAATAATACATTAATAATAATAATATATCCAAGCGTGAATGAGATAATAATAATGAATTGTTTCCATACTCTGCTCTCCTACACCTACGATGAGAGGAATATAAGAAACGGTGCCCCCCATAGATGTGCACCGTCGGCTCAGAGATTCCCCTCTACTCTATTTGCCGACCTATTGTTAAAATACACTTTACAAATTAAATATTTTTTATAATATCCATCATATTGTCATTATACCTAGATCACAGGATATAATAAAAAAAAAATAATTATGTTTTGAATATTTATTAAAAATTGTTTTATATACTTATTAATTAATTATTTATAATTAAATTTTATATTATTCATTCAATAATATATATATATTATTTAATAAATAATATAATTATAATTAATATCATCCACTATATGTATAGTAGTTGTGGAATAAATAATAAAGGATATTTCTGGACGCAATAATGCAATATGCTCACTAATAAGGAGTTATATATATTAATATATATATATATAATTATATATATAGATTATATATTATATATTTATTGTCCCCTGCTCCTAAAAAGGAAATAGCAATTATTTATTTTACATAACATATTACATATTATTCATATATTTTATTATATATCTTTATTTTACTAAGCGAAAATTTTAACAAGGACTCTTCCTAGAATATGTTAATTACCTTGGGTACGAGCTTTTGATATTTTTTTTATATATATATTTTATTTTAATTTTTTGTTTTTTTTTTTTTTTTTGGTACAATTTAGCAATAAAATCTATTATGATCGATACTACGTTCTCAGTTATTAAGTAATTATATTGTGTTTTTGCACTTCCATCTATCAGCCACACTATCACACCATAAAAAATACGTAACAAATATATAATATTTTATTTACTATCGTTCTATCAATATATTCTAATTTTTCACGAGTCATTATAATATTATATCGCTCTACTACGTTATCTATCTCAATGGGTTTATACTTTTATTGGCATTAATCAAATATTTTTTTATTGCTGTTAAGAATTATAAATATTGTTATATATATATTAGATTTACTTATTCACTAATATATATACAGGCGTGCAGGTTATGATTATTTAGAATATTTGTCTTACAATAAACTATTAGTTATATAAATAAGTAACTATGCATAATATATTATATATTAGAATAGTGAAAATTGTATTTTAAAGTAAAAATAGTAGTGCCATCGCCCGTAACTCAATTAACAGTAATTTGATATATTCTTGTATAAAATATAAATTATCTCATTTAATATATATATATCAATATAGCGTACGTATACATATATAATTTGATAAAGAATTTTGTAATAAAAATATTTAAAATAATAAATACGTAAATAATAATATTATTCATGTATATTATCAAGAGTCGAGACATACATATATTATCAAGAAATAGATTTAATTGCTTGCTTATTTTCTTCGAATTGTTTTAGTCTATTATATGTTAGAGTGAAAAGCACAAGTTTATAAATATGTTAAATTAGCTACACAAAAACACAAAAAATTTTAGCGTTCAAATACTTCAATGTTTCGTTGTGCATGTGCTGACGAGTACGTATATCTAGATTTCAACGGTAATGGACGACTCCTAAAAAATTATCATTAAAATTATGTATGATTCTTTTCTAAAGTTTAGAAGTATTAATTAGTCACTCAAAATAAGATAATATTGAGTGATATATATATATATTATATATATTAGAAGTTATTGTAATAATAGATAATATAGAAAATGGCAAAAACATTAGGGGTGAAAAAGGAAATATATTGATATACTTGAAAGATTTATAGTATATATCTAATAGATTTTTCTAAAAACATCATATCCCTAGATAAAACGCGCGTTTAGAGGTTCGGGAAAAAGGCTGTGGAGGTACTACTATTTAGTATTCACATACTCATTAGCCAATAATAGTTGTATATATACTCTATCAAAATACTCTATAAGGAATGGTAATTGGAGTCCATTTTTTAAGTAAGTAGGGTGGAGGGAGTTAGGTTATGGAATATTAATAAAGAAGTGGTAGGTATACGTCACCATACTGAGTAAATTTATAATATAAAAGATAAATAATAATTAAATTAATAATATATAATATATATATATATTAGATAATCATATATAGTAATATATATATAAGAATATATATTATATATATATATTAGTAGCTCCATTAAGGCAAAATTTTACTGAGGAAGCCAGATAGAAAATAGAAGAGTAATTGTCGGTATTACTTAAAGATTTTTGATTTACATTTATAGAATTTAACTATGATATAAAAAAAAAAAAGACTTAGTTTAGTATATTTAACATTTGGGCTATTTCAATTATGATTTGACGATTTTTAGAAATCAATGATTTTTATTATCTTTAATTTCATTTAATTATTGTATATCTGCATATATGTATCGATAAATGAGTTCAAAAGATATTATTTAGTAATATAAATTATATAATTAGGAGAAAGATAAAGTATCAATACGATATTACGAAAGGAATTGAGATAGAAAGTATTAATTTGAGTGTTGAGTATTATAGATTAAAAATCAATAGAGGAACGGAAATCTGATGGAGTGAAAATTTTCCAAATAAATTTGAGAATAAAATCCTAATATATATAAGTTATGATGTACAACGTAAACATTAGAGAAGGAATGATAGAAGGATAGATATGTTCAGATGGTTCCATTTTAAAAATGAAAACAAAAAACACGCGTGTAGGAATCATAGAGAGTCAGATATAACCTTATATTAAATCGAATTATACTAGGTGAGTGAAATTGTGTGAGAATAGGAAATATAAGAAGGCCGGAAAACAATCCATATCTCAAAAACTCCAATTAGCGACAGGGAAAAGGAATAACATTGTTGGAATCCTAGGGTAATAAAAACTTTATAATCGAGGTACTATAATGGGTAAACTGTATATAAAAAATATATAAAAAATCACACTCAAAAACTACTAAATATCTACAATAGTAAGAAAAAAATGAAATGGACACACTCTATGCCGTGTGGAGGCAATCCTTGCTTGCTTAAATAAATAACTTTTTGGTTTATCTTCAAACTTGACGTATACAAAGTAGCGCAAAAAAAAGATCCTCATTAGTATTATTATAATTCAAATAACATCACAGATGAGAAAAAAACTAGAATATATATTCTGAACCTATTATTATTTTTTGGAGATGATAATAAACAATTTACTAATCGTTTTATTTTCTCTTTGCTAATTTTGTACCCATACGACAAATTACATGAATTTATTCATAGTTCTAAGGGATTTGGCCATCTTGTTCATCCAACAAATATTCTTCTTGCCATTTCAATGTTTCTAATTTACTTTTGCCAACCACTTATTCCTATAGTACGTCTACTGTTATTATGTGATTGGTAATAGGGCAGCGACAGGAAGCTTGCTAATTATCTTATATATTGACTATTAGTGTGGGATTTTTCCTCACTATATTATGCACAACGAATCTAACATAATTATATTGGATGATATGCTATATCGATATTATTAGCGGTAGTATCTCGTATTCAATCGTGATGGAGTAATTATATTATTATTATATGTATTATTATATTATGTATTTATATTATTATTATATTGATTGAGTTATTATTGGATTGATTAATTATTATTCCATTATATAATGTAGTTATTGAACATGGGAAATTATTCATATGTATTATTTTACCAATTTTAACCCCATGACCTAATATTTATTATTTTATTTATATATAATTATGTATTAGTGTTATATGGATGATTATGTATCGATTTGAATTGATATATTATCATTATCTATATGGTTTCATATCTATATTATAATTAATATTATTATCTATTCGCTTATTATCGGATTGTATCATTATTATTATATGTTAATTAATATATCCCCCATCTTAGCTTATCGAATTTACATCTACTTCTTCCTATATTTTTAATAACTCATAATGAATGATTTCGTATGGTATTACTATTATTAGATGTATTTTCCTTGAGTGGAGTGACCCTAACACCCAGTTATTGTGAGGAGCGGGGGGAAATTAGTCCTACCCCGTAGTTCCCGGAAAAGCCAGAGCATGAACCCCGGGACTCCTGCCCCATCGCCGCCGTTTGCGGTATACCCTTGAGGGTATTCTTGAAGCTTAAAAAAAAAAACAAAATTGAAAAAAAAAAGAAAGTCTATTTATATTAACGAGTAACGTTATAAAAATTATTATTATTATTATTAATATTATAGGTTCATTATCATATAAATAGATGCTTTTCTACTCCTATTATTATTATTATATTTACAT
>JABUQX010114529.1:12500-22500 GCA_015478945.1 Trachelipus rathkii | reverse complement strand
CTCTCACTTGGAACACTAGTTGAAGGACAGGCCAAGTATTTCCTTGCAAGTTTACTCAAGCGTGGGCAAACATTTTGCTTAACTTTCCACCAACTGATAGGATCATTATTTGTATCTATAGTCGTTTTCCTTGGTAATAGTTTGCAATCATTTGGACTACATCTTTTGGTAATGCGTGTGTTTCTTTATAACTATTGGATTGTAGAAATTCTTCCAGTGAATATGTTATTGATTTACTTGTAGATGTTGGTTTTGTGGATTTCGTTTTTTTTTCTTTTAATGGGTGGCGAATTAATAAGACTATTCGGATTGGAATTTTTCAACTGCAACACAAAGTGACGATTTAATTTGTTCTAATATTGTGTTACCAAGATTAATGGTATTACATCGGAGACCGAAGCTGTGAAGGCTCTGATTTTTTTTTTGTAATTTCTTCAAATGGTTTCAATAGCTTAATGATAGCTTAGTGATATGATGTCATTTTCCACATTAGTAGGAATGTTAACTTTATCAAATCTCGACAATAAATATCCGTGCAACATCCGCAGGGCAAAGGGCGGATGCGGATGCGGATGCAGATCTTTAATAATGTGTGGATGCTCCGTGGATGCGGATGCGGATGCGGATGTTACCTGCATCACTGCATATATATATAATATATATAGTATATATATATATATATATATATATATATAAGATATATAGCAGTTATATATATATATATATATATATATATATATATATATATATATATATAAGTAGTATAGGGGGGGAAACTAGCAGCCAGAGCTGCAGCTGCCAGATTTGTCGCTAAATCTGGCACCCTAATCCGTTAATTTTGCGCTTTTTTGGTACTTTTTTACTAATTTTTACAATTTTTTAGGAATTTTGCTACTTTTTTTAGCGTTTTGCCAGATTTGTCGCTAAATCTGGCAACCTAATCCGTTAAATTTGACCTTTTTTAGCATTTTTTAGCTATTTTAACATTGTTTTAGCTACTTTTTCTTAACGATTGTTGTTCATAAATTCGTCAAGAATCCCCAACTCCGGAGGCATTTTGGAGATTTTCCCCATTGGCAGCCCTGCACGTCGAAGGCAAAGACTTGAAAACCATTTTCGAAGGTTTTTGGAAATTCCAGTCATGTCGGCAGCTGACTTGGAAATTTCCATCATTTCATTAGATTTTGACGTTTGATACGTCAAACCTAGGGTTTTTAAGGTCGGTGAGACCGAATTTAAGGTCTGGAAGACCGTTTTCAGAGGTTTAGTCCCCCAAAAGGGGGCGGAGCCCCCCAAAGGGGGCTTTTTGGTTCCTAGAAGGTTTTAAATGATCGGTAGATCATTTTTGATGGTTCCAATCGATTTATCGTGATCGATTACCCCTAAATCGATGTTTAAATCGTCTTTCTATGTGCTCTGGGTTGCATTTACATTAAAAAATTATAATCGAAAGAAAATAATTACAATAATTAACATTCGATTAATCGCTTGTAGTAATAAACCGAAGTGCGCGATGCCACCCTTTTCGATATGAAGGAATAAAGAATCGCTTCAAACTTGTATATGTTATTGTGTGTTGATAAACTATCACAGGCGAGTTTGGTGACCGTAGGGTCACCCCTTAAGGGTGTGTTGCCCCCTTACGCCGAAGTCAAATTCGTGCCTGAAAAACCCATTGTTAGGCTTAACGTGAACGGAATGGAAATTTGGATGTAGCCTAATGATGACTAATCTCGTCGGAGACGAGATTACGTTCCTCTGCGTCACCCCGTAAGGGGGGACGCTGCCCCACAAAAAAAAATTAAAATGATCGTAGAAGGCTGAAACTTGGAGACTGGGTAGAGGAGTTGGAGTCGGAGACGGAGATGGAGTCGGATTCGGATTCGGAGTCCATGGACCCCTCCGGAGGGGGTCCCCCTTTGAAAAAAAAGAAGAAAGAAATGCCAGGATGCAAAACAGAGAAGAAAGAAGAAGAGAAGAAGGAGAAGCAGAGGAAAGAGGAAGGAAGAAGAATGAAGAATGAGGAAGGGAAGTCTGAGACAGAATTCAAGGAGTTGGCTCCAGCACCGGTGCTGGAGCCACTGCCGTGCGAGTTAAGAACATTCGATAACAACCAATCTTGGTGTCCTTATAAGGGTTATTGAGGTCGTAGAACTCGAATATGATGGTTATAGGTCCGTATAGGGTGGCTAGGACCCCCCCCCTAGGGGGTCCCGACTGAAAAAAAAGAGCACAGAGTGCAAAACAGAGGTCGAAGGAGGAAGAAAGAAGGATGAAAGATGAATAAAGAGGGAAAGAATGGAGAAGGAATCTGACTCAGAGGATATTAAGGTGACACGTTGCACCGGTTGCGGGCTCCGGTGCGTGCCGGAGTTATTAAATATTTTTGTAATGATACAATATTGGTGTCCTTATATATGTTATTGAATCTGTAGATTTCGAAAATAATGGTTTCAGAACCATCAAGAAATAAAAAAATAAATAAATAATTAAATAAATAAATAAAATTTCTTATTCTTTTCGTTTATAACTTACAAATTTACGTTTTTACATACCCTAAAGCAGTAAATCACTAAATCAAACCACCATCCAACCAGCATCCAACCTCCCTCCTGACCATCTGTGATCTATTGATCTATTGATTTAAGTCATATTTCGAGCTTATCATTTTGAATAAACATAACAATAAATCAAGTTCTTTATACAAGCATCAGCCAATATATGCTGACGTAACAAAGTTCAACAGTAATAAAGCTTACTAGGCCATCATCTGAACTATGAATATAGCCCCACAACCGAGAACTTAAGCCCATCTTAAACAGCGAATACTGTTAATGTTGAAACAAAGGACCACACTTAACACCAGTAAAGTAACTAACATAACATCCAAAAACGTAACTTATTCACACTTTATCAAGCATATATCTAACATAACAATGTTAATTTTACATTAGCATGGTAATATGTAACAAAAATTTACCATAACCGTGTGTAATTATCATACAGACCAATGAGTATACTCTAACGTAACAAAGTTTCATTATTAATAAGTCACATAACATTAACCAGAACTAAGCGAATATAATGTACAACGAAAAACCTAACACAGCTTAACCAAGAATAAACTGCTAACATAATTAACAAAGATTCACATACAACCAACAGCACTAATCCATTTAATGCATATCTCTGTACAACAACAACAACAACGAACAACAACAACAATAACAGTTACTTCATATAGGTTATTGATGAAAACTTCTTCCATGAACCAAGAGATCTTGAAACATCATTCGAAATGCTTGCTAATGAAGTCATTGATGCTATATTCCAACCCTCATACGAATCCTATCATAGTCTAAGTCTTGTAATAGACTATGATAGGATACGTATGAGGGTTGGAATCAATTTCACTTTTGACGATGAGCAGTCATCTGACTGGAAATACTATGTAAAGGTCCTCGTAACTAACGAGCTTAGGAGCAGAATGAGATGTCATCATACCAACACAGCGAAAAATGTCTTACTGACGAAAATCGTATGTATAAACAGACTCAAAAGGTAATGAGATTCTTTCTTTCGACCAATCAGAAGAACGTAAACAAGTATACGATGGACGAACGAACCATATTGGTTCAAATAACACCATGTACAACCGCTATACCATAACAAACAACAACAACAACAACAACAAACAACAACAAACAACAACAAACCAAAATAAGTTCTTTATATACCAACCAACGAATATATGCTAACGTAACATTGTTTTCACATTAATAAAGCTAACATAGCATTACCAGAACTAAGAATATAATGTACAATAACAAAATCTAACACACCTTACGCTAGAATAAACAACTAACATTAACAAAGTTCCATACTTAACAGCAGTAAAGTACCTAGCATAGCATACAAAACGTAACCTATTCACACTTTTTTCAAGCATATCTCTAACATATCGATGTTAATTTTACATTAACAAATGATTTACGTAGCATTTAGAGTATCATTTCGGATAAACATAGCACAAAATGAGTTCTTTATATACTAACCATCGAATATATGCTAACATAACAAGGTTTTCATATTAATATAGCTAACATAGCATCACATGAACCAGGAAAATAATGGACAACGGTAAACCTAACACATCTTACGTCCTAATAAACTGTTAACATTAACAAAGTTCCACACTTAATACCAGTAAAGTAACTAACTTACATACAAAAAACGTAACCTGTTCATACTTTTTTCCAAGCACTATCTCTAACATATTAACGTTAAATTTACAATGACACAGTAACATTTATCAAAAAATTATCATAACCCTGACCGATTAATCGTACAGACCAACGAATATAATGCAAAACCTTACCAAAAGTTTTCTACAGTTATCATAGTAAATTTAACAAAAATTTATTCATAACCTTACCCAAATAACATTATCTCTTTTTAATAGACACCGTCCCCCTTTCAGAAAATATCAAGTCTAAACATGAAAATGATTTTATGCTATAACCATTTGCATAAAGTGATGCAATACTTATTATATTTGACCCTCTGGCAGGAACACAAGCAATGTAGCAGTCACCATTCGGTTTACGATTAAATATAAATGACACAACGTTGGGAATAACGAAACTCCTCATGAAGATATCAACAACAAGCGTAGAGATGCGGGGAGATATCATCGTATCAGCACTGCGAAAAACTATCCTACTGAAGAAAATAGTGTATAAACATCCCTTAAATGTATGAGATTCGTTCTTTCAACCAATCAGAGAAAGTTAACAAGAATACGACGTACGAATGAACCATATCAATTACAAAAGGGTATATATTCTCATTAGACAACAACAACAACAACAACAATAACATAGTACAAAGATAAGTTCTTTATATACAAACCAACGAATATATGCTAACATAACAAGGTTTTCACATTAATAAAGCTAACATAGCATCATGTGAGACTAAGAAACATAATGTACAACGACGGAATCTATCACAATAAACAAGACTACATTAACAAAAGTTCCATACAAATTCCCTACTTATCAAAAGTGTAAAGTAGCTAATAGGTCATACAATACTGATTATCTTCCACTTTTCTCGCATATTCAGCAACAAGGTAAAACCGCCATCATCTAACAAAATCCCTCAACAAAGTACCCATCTATCAAAGATACCAACATCTGGAACTACGAATTAACACCATCTTCATCAAAGTGTTCACTCGTTTTGGAGTTATAACATCAACTTGAAACTATGGAATAAACATAGACATAGCAAAATTTCTAGGGCAAACTAACATTTACCGACAAAACTTAACCTAGCGCTCACGTTTCTAACAATCATCGTCAGTTAACACAGTAATATCTTACAAAAACTCATCATTTCTCTAACAAATCAGTGTTATTTTCGCACATTGTCAATAGTAATATATTAACATAACTACCCAACTTACGAATAAAACCAGTTTTCAATAATCAGAGTATCTAAAGCAAACACATAACCTTCGCAGAGAAAAACCCATGGGATGCTGCTCCTTGTAACACTTAACGAGCTTTCATGAGAATAAACATGAAATATTATATATATCCTTACCCTATTTTAGACCCCGCCCCCTTTCAGGAAAATATCATTTCAAAACTGTTAGATTAAGCAACAGCGCATCATACAGAGGCGATTTGATAGCACTGTAAGCACTACTTGGAGATCACCCTAGAGAGATGCACGAAGACCATTCGGTACCCTAAGGGGGGGTAAGCGGTAAGGACACACCCTTTGCTGAGCCCTTATCTGTACACAGTAAAGACGTTATTAATCTAACCAAAATCCTTACAAAGTGACCAATCTATCAAGATACCAGCATTCTCGACCTCATGAGATTGACACTATCTCATCAAAGTTCACACGTCTCTAGTAGAACATCATTTGACTAGAATAAACGTAGACATTAGCAAAATTCTCGGGCAAAACCTGACATTACTCAACAAAAACTTAACCTAGGCTCACGTTTCTAACCATCATCGTCAGGTAACACAGTAATATCTTACAAACTCATCATTTCTCTAACAAAAATCAGTGTTAATTTCACCCTGTCATAGTAATATTTACATAAAACGTACCTAACTACGAATAAACAGCGTTTCATTAACCAAGAGTATCTAAAGCAACACACCACCTCCGAGAGAAAACCCAGGAGGATGCGCCCCCCTTGAAAGGGTGTGAATCTTGAGAGGTGGATCACCCCGGAAGGGCGTGTAAGCGGCATTACCCCTCCGAAGAGGGGTAAGCCTCAGCCCTTCGGCTGAGGCCCAGAGCCCGAGATGGGTCTTCGTGCATCTCTCTAGGGTGATCTCCATGTTAGTGCTTACAGTGCTGTACAGTGCCTATCAAATCGCCTCTGATGATGCGCTGTGCCTTATCTAAACAGTTTTGAAATGAAAATATTTCTGAAAGGGGGCGGAGTCTAAAATAGGGTAAGGATAAAAATATTTCATGTTACCTCATGAAAGCGTTAGGTGTTACAAGGAGCACATCCCCATGAGTTTCGGCTCGGAAGTATGTGTTGCTTGTACATGTACTCTGGATTAATGAAAACTGTCTTATTCGTAAGTTAGGCTACGTTTATGTTAAATATTATATGACATGTGGAAAATAACACTGATTGTTAGGAGAAAATGATGAGTTTTTTGTAAGATATACTGTGTAACTGAGATGATGTCGTTAGAAACGTGCAGCCTAGGTTAAGTTTTTGGGCGCCGGTAATGTTAGGTTTGCTAGAGAATTTTGCTAATGTCTATGTTTATTATAGTTCAAATGATGTTATACTCAAAACGAGTGACACTTTGATGAGGATAGTGTTAATTCGTAGTTCCAGATGTTGGTATCTTTGATAGATAGGTCCTTTGTTGAGGATTTTGTTAGATGATGCGGTTTTACCTGTTGCTGATAGTTGCGAGAAAAGTGGGGAACATATCGCAGTAGGTATGGGACCTATTAGCTACTGTACCTTTGATAAGTAGGAATTTGTATGGAACTTTGTTAATGTTAGTTGTTTAATTCGTGATAGATTCGTCGTTGTAACATTATTTCTTAGTTCCACATATGCCTATGTTACTTGTATAATGTGAAGAACCTTGTTATGTAAGCATATATTCGCTTCGGTTTGTAATAAAGAACTATCTTTGGACGTATGTTTATTGTTGTTTGTTGTGTGTCTAATGAGAATATATACCCTTTTGAAATGATATGGTTCATTCGTACGTCGTATTCTTGTTAACTTTCTTCTGATTGGTTGAAGGAAAGAATCTCATTACATTAAAGGATGTTTATACACTATTTTCGTGCAGTAGGATAGTTTTCTGCGAGTGCTGATACGGATGATATCTCCCCGATCTCTACGCTTGTTGTTGCATATCTTCATGAGGAGTTTCGTTATTCCCAACGTTGTGTCATTTATATTGAATCGTAACGAATGCTCGTGACTGCTACATGCTTTGTGTTCTGCAGGAGGTCCAAAATAATAAGATGCATCACTTTATGCAAAATGGTATAGCAGTAAAATCGATTATGTTTCAGACCCTTGATATTTTCTGAAAGGGTGCGGGAGTCTAAAACGGAAATGTTATTGGCGTAAGGTATGATAAATTTTTTTTTAAATATTAATTATGATAATGTAAAAAACTTCTGGTAGAGTTTGCCATATAATTCGTTGGCTGCTACGATAATCGGTCAGGGTTATGCATACATTTTTTGATAAATGTATACTGTGTCAATGTAAGATTAACGTTTATATGTTAGAGATATGCTTGGAAAAAAAAGTATTGAACAGGTGCGTTTTGTATGTAAAGTTAGTTACTTTACTGTTGTTGAAGTGTGGAACTTTGTAATGTTAACAGTTTATTAGGACGTTAAGATGTGTTAGTTACCGTTGTACATTTTTTTCCTGTCATGTGATGCTATTGTTAGCTATGATTATATGAAAACCTTGTTATGTTAGAACATATATTCGATGGCTTAGTATATAAAAGAACTCATTTTGTGCTATGTTTATCCGAAAATGATACTCTAAAATGCACGTAAAATCAATTTGTAATGTAAACATTAACATCGATATGTTAGAAAAGATATGCTTGAAAAAAAGTGTGATAGGTTACGTTTTGTATGCATTGCTAGTTACTTTACTGCTGTTAAGTATGGGACTTTGTTAATGTTAAGACTGTTTATTCTTACGTAAGGTATGTTATGTTCTTAGTTTTTATGTACTTATATTCTGAGTTCTGGTAATGCTATGTTAGCTTTATTATGGAAAACAATGTAACGTTAGCATATATTCGTTGGTTTGTATATAAAGAACTTATTTTTGGACTGTTATGGTTTGTTGTGTTGTGTTTGCTTTGTTGTTTGTTTTGGTTGATGTTGTTGTTGTTGTTGTTGTTGTTTGTGTCTAACGAAGAATTTAAACCCTTTTGAACTGATATGGTTCGTTCGTGCGTCTTATTCTTGTTTACTTTCTTCTGATTGTTGTTGAAAGAAAGAATCCTTCGTTACCTTATTAGAGCTGGTTATGCATCCAATTTCGTCCAGAAGACATTTTTCGCTGTGGTGCGTATGATGACCTCTCATTCTGCTCCTACGAATGTTCTCTTTACGAGGACCTTTACATAGTATTTCCAGTCAGGTGACTGATCATCGTCAAAAGTGAAATTGATTCCAACCCTCATACGTATCCTATCATAGTCTATTACAAGACTTAGACTATGATAGGATTCGTATGAGGGTTGGAATATAGCATCAATGACTTCATTAGCAAGCATTTCGAATGATGTTTCAAGATCTCTTGGTTCATGGAAGAAGTTTTTCATCAATAACCTATATGAAGTAAAGGTTATTGATGAAAACTTCTTCCATGACTTTTTAAGTTTCTCTACAGAGATATGCATTAAATGGATTAGTGCTGTAGGTTGTATGTGAATCTTTGTTAATGTTAGCAGTTTTATCTTGCTTATAAGATGGGCCTGTTTGCCTTTGTACATTAATATTCTTAGTCTGGTAATGTTATGTTGACTTTATTAATATGAAAACTTTTGTTACGTTAGCATATAGTCATTGGTCTGTATGATAATTTACACACGGTTATGGAAATTTTTGTACATTGATTACCATTGCTAATGTAAAATTAACATTGTTAGTTAGATAATGCTGATAAAGTGTGAATAAGCTTACCGTTTGATGTTTATGTTAGTACTTTACTGGTGTTAAGTGCTGTACTTTGTTAACATTAACAGTTTATTCCTGTTTAAGATGGGCTAAGTTTCTCGTTGTGCGGCTATATTCATATTCAGATGATGACTAAGTAAGCGTTTTACTGTTGAAAACTTTGTTTACGTCAGCATATATTAGGCTGATCTTTGTATAAAGAACTTGATTTTATGTTATGTTTATTCAAAATGATTACTCGAAATGTGACCTTAATCAATAGATCAAAGATCACAGATGGTCAGGAGGGAGGTTGGATGCTGTCTGGATGGTGGTTGATTTATTGATTTACTGCTTTAGGTATGTAAAAAAGGAAATTTGTAAGTTATAAACGAAAAGAATAAGAAATTTTATTTATTTATTTAATTATTTAATTTTATTTTTTTATTTCTTGATGTGTTCTGAAACCTTATTTCGAAATCTACAGCAATCAATAACAATATATTAAGGACACCAATATTGTATCATTACAAAAATATTTAATAACTCGGCACCGCACCGGAGCCCGCACCGGTGCAGCTGTCACCTTCTACTCCTCTGAGTCAGATTCCTTCTCCATTCTTTCCCTCTTTATTCATCTTTCATCCTTCTTCATTCCTCCTTCGACCTCTGTTTTGCACTCTGTGCTCTTTTTTTCAGTCGGGACCCCCCTAAGGGGGGGTCCTAGCCACCCTATACGGACTTATAACCTTCATATTCGAGTTCTACGACCTCAATAAACCCTTATAAG
>JABUQX010114529.1:5000-7500 GCA_015478945.1 Trachelipus rathkii | reverse complement strand
GTTTTGAAAGCCATAGCTATTTTATATATATATATATATATATATATATATATATATATATATATATATATATATATATATATAGTTATATATTATTACATATATATATTACATATTGTTTACGTTATATGTTATGTATATATATATATATATATAATATATATATATATTATATATATATATATATATATATATATATATATATATATATATATATGTTATATAGCAGAGTATATATATATATATATTATTATTATACATACATATTATACATATATATATATATACATATTAATATATATATATTATTATTATTATTATTATTAATATTATATATATTATTATTATTATTATATATATATTATATATTATTATATTATATATATATATATATTATATTATTATTATTATTTCATATTATTATTATTATTATATGAAGAAAGAGTTATATATATTATATATTACATATTAAGCTATATATTAAGTTATTATAGTTGTTGTTATTATACATATACATATTATTACTTCATATATATATACATATATTATTATTATAGAATATATACATATTATTACATAATATTATTGCTGTTGGTTACAGCATATATACATATATGTATATACATATCCAAGACATATATAGGTGAGTAATATATATATATATATATATATATATATATATATATATATATATATATATATATATATATATATATATATATATATATATATATATATATCTATCTATTATTTGTAATTGTGGAGACTTTCAGTCCAGTTTACGTCACGCAAATACTGTATTAAAAATATAAACATTTAATGTAAAAATATGGTATCAGCAAATTATTAGAAGAAGTTTTTTTTTTTTTTTATTGTTTTTTGTACATTTTATACATTTTCAATAAAATATATTTCTCGTTATGTAGGTATGAAGAAACACTATTGATTGTGTTTAAGATTAATAATTAAATTAAAGTAATTAAAAAAATTAACAAAATTTGCCAGAACATTTCTTTATTTAAAAATACATATATATATATATATATATATCATTTATATATAGTATATATATATATATATATATATATATATATATATATATATATATATATATATATATATATATATATATATATATATATATATATATATATATATATATATATATATATATATATATATATATATATAATAGTGATGGTAACATCCGCACATTATTAAAGATCCAGACCAGAACTGTATCCGCGCTTTTCGCTTTGCCCTGCGGATGTTGCGCGGATACTTATTGTCGAGATTTGAGAAAGAATTTTATAATCAAAATACTTAAGATGAATGAACGCAAACGTTAAATGAGAGACATCTGTAACTGACATCATTTCAAAATGTAGCGCTATCAAGACATTTCCATCATTCAACAATGGCACAAAATGAGTTGAAATTCAAAAACGGCTTAATATTCCATATCTTACTGTTATCAAAGACGTTCCAACTCGCTGGAATAGTACGCTTCATATGATGGAAAGAAATATTGCTCAAAGATCCTTTTGTTTTGTGTACGCCAATTCGTATTCCAAAGTTAACATTCTTACTAAGTGGAAAAATATCATTATCACTGCATTAAGCTATGGAAACCATTTGAAGAAATTACCAAAAACATCAGCGCCTCTACAGCTTCTGTCTCCGATGCACCATTAACTTCAACGCTGTGGAAGCATTTTGAACCATATTCAAATGAAAATGACGGTTTAAAAAAATGAAAGATGTAATAAAAACTAGAGCTAGAAAAACGCTTCTTTAGTTCTGTGGAAATTAATGACCTTCATACTATTGCAACTTAAATCCCCGTTATAAGGGCAAGTTTTTTTGTAGCACAATATTAGAACAAGTTAAATCGTCACTTTGTGTTGGAGTTGAAAAACTTCAATCCGAACAGTATTCGCCACCCAATAAAAGGAAAAACGAAATCTACAGAACCAACACCTCTACAAGTAAATCAATGACATATTCACTGGATGAATTTCTACTGTCCAGTAGTGATGAAGAAACACACGCATCACCAAAAGATGCAGTGCAAATGATTGAAAACTATCACCAAGAAAAACGACTAGATACAAATGATGATCTTATCAGTTGGTGGAAAGTTACAAAATGTTTACCCATGCTTGAGTAAACTGCAAGTGGGAAATATTGGCCTGTCATCCAACCTCAATGTTCCAAGGGTGAGAGAGGGCTTAGTATGCTATGTTAATATATGATAAAAAGAGAAAAACAGACTCTCAGCAGAAAAGTCTGAAAATTGATGTTTCTCAAACACAACCTTCCTATATTAGAATTTAAATACAGTGCAGAAAGTATATAATCCATTGTAAAATTTCTCTTCATTAAAAAGATTGAGGTTGGAAAGAGGTTGTTGGGTGTATTTGTGTTGGGTCCCCATCCAATTCCCTGGTAACATTGATCCTTAACGCCAATAACTTTAAACATCGCTTCATGTTCAACG
>JABUQX010114529.1:0-2500 GCA_015478945.1 Trachelipus rathkii | reverse complement strand
GCGTGCCAAAAGAAAGTGGAAATGAAAAAAGGATCTTCACTCTTCAGGTCTTCCAACTTTCAAGTTTCCAACTCCAAGAGGTTGAAGACTGAAGTTGTGCTAGAAAGCGTTGATGTTGGATCTTCAGGAACTGGGGGTATTTTTGATTTTGTGGACGAGCGAATAAATTAAATAAGAAAATCGCGTTTCACCAGAAAATTAAACAATAATCATAAAATCACTTTTTTTTCGTATTAAAAATGAAAATAACTATTATGTCAGCATGAAGTTTTGGAATCTTCGAAATTATTTTTAATAAGTGCCAAAATAAATATTGATCTCTAACAACGAAATTACGAATTTGATGGTAGATTAACTGATACTTTGATTGATTTCAAAAGCCTGACCCAAGAAAATCCACAAATTTTAGTAAACAAATGAAACATCAAGAAGTGGATGCCAGACGACCTCATCAAGAAAAAGCTGTAGTGGATGTACCCCAATACCAATTTTTAAAGTAATAAGCTATTATAAAATCGTTAATTTTGTTAATAATTACATTTTTAAGCGAAACAATCGTAATCGGGCCAAAAAGATGATTAATTAGTCGGTACTCAAGTTAATCCGTAAACCAAACTCTCACAGGGAGTCCTGTTGCGTATTAGATTTCGTGTTATTTATCTTCGTCCACACTCACGAGCTACACGTAAAATCTGGTGATCAGGGTTAGTCTCGAGGACTGCAAAGTCTTTAACAGTCTCAGAATAAATGAATAAATTATAAAATATTTCATGTAAAAAGGAAAATAAACTATGATAGCTATTTTTAATTCCTTTCCTTTCCGAAAAGACGAAAAATCTAAAACCCCAATTTTTCGGTTTATTTTATACATGACATTATATCGACCGAAGAACGAAATATGGGGGAAAAGAGAGTTTCATCACTTCAGGGTGTCGGGGAGAGGGGGATAAGATTTTTTTTTTTTTTCCTGCCCTTTAAAAAAATTTTTGAAAAGAATATCGGCCTCGATAAGAAAAATATCGGGAAGTACGATATATCGCCTAAGAAAATATCGTCCAAAAATATCGATATATCGAGCCAAAATACTGATATTTGATATAATTTATTATTTCTTTTTGGCCATCCCTAGTCTACATCATCAGCGATCCATATATATATATATATATATATATATATATATATATATATATATATATATATATATATATATATATATATATATATATATATATATTATATATATATTGTTATGTATATATATATTATATATATATTATATATATTACATATATTATATATATTATATATATATATATATATATATATATATATATATATATACATATATATATTATATTTATATTTTTTATATATTATTATTATATATTATTATTATTATTGTTGTTATTATTATATATATATATATATATATATATTATTATTATTATATATATATATATATATTATTATTATATTATATATATATATATAGTTATATATATATATACATACATATATTATTATATGCTATGTTATATATATATACATATATATATGCGTATATATCAGGGTCTGTATACATAGGGTAGGTAGGGTAGGTAGCTCCCACACAATATTTTTGAGTCTTTTTAATCAATTAAATTAAATGGTAAAAGTATACTAAATGTAGTAAATTATTACAATTTGTATATAAAAGTGAAAAAGATGATCTACAAAAAACATTAAAATTAAAGAAAAACAACTACAATAACAATAGCAATTATAATATAATAGTTAAATTCATTTGGAAATTTTTGTTCCTACCCTAATAATGCTGGTGTAAAAGTCTAAGCTATCGAGGGAACTGTATCTTCATTTTTTATATACTGTAGTATTAAAAAGGCTCAAGGTAACCGCTTGTAAAAATATGAAAAAAAAATATGAAATTTTCGTTCAGCTCCCGTAAAACGCACGATTCACTAATTGTAAATATAAGAAAATTTGGAATATGATTCTCTCTCTCTCTCTCTCTCTCTCTCTCTCTCTCTCTCTCTCTCTCTCTCTCTCTCTCTCTCTCTCTCTCTCTCTCTGTACGATAAGTTCACTTACGGCTGACGAAGGAAAATGAAATGTTTAGCGTACATGAGTTGTGTTTAGTTTTGAAATAGGGGTAGTGAAAGTGTTGTGATTTATTAAATTTTAATTATATGTAACATTATTTAAGTGTTGTTTATCTTTCTATAATTGAAATAATGCACAATAGAAGTAAGTGTTGATTTGATATTAAAAAAATAGTTTATAAAGGTATGTAAGGAACAACACTTTACCTTAAAATTCTGGTAGGCCTATATCACTCTGGCTTTGAGTCAACCTCATATAAAACATAAATAAACATAGTTTATTCAAAAGGGACGTGAAATTAATTTTTCCGCAGATGAAGCGGCACGAAAACGCGAAAGCGTTTCCTCACGATAAATGCGAAACGGTTAAACACCCAAATTAAACTGAACGAAGTACACTG
>JABUQX010114528.1:0-32548 GCA_015478945.1 Trachelipus rathkii | reverse complement strand
TATTTTCAGCATTTGAAAATAATAATGTGTTTCATTAAATGTCAAATTCTAAAAAAGAACAAGAAAAGAGAGAATCGGTGTTACTTTTAATTTTTACTAGAGTGTCAAATGTGCACGTTTTTTAAGATAATTTCAATCTATATTTTTATATACCAAATATTTTCATTAGTTGGTGAAAACCGTTTTAATAAAAAAAAATTTAACTTCTAAAATTACAATTTTTCTTCTTAAAATTTCACATTACAAACTTAGAACTCTTTTTAAAGTTACGATTTTTCCTAAAAGTGCAACATTTAAATATTTGGAAATCTGAAAATATAGTTTTATGTATTTTCAGCATTGAAAAATTTAATGAAAGAATAAACTCTTTCATATGAAATGCAATTCAAAGCAGGAAAAGGTGAATTTATAATATATATACCCGAGAAGATGCTTAAATTGAGAACGTTTTTAATTGAAATTTTCAATTATTTGTTTTAATACCCAAATATTTCATTAGTTGTTGAAAACCTGTATTAATAAAAAAAAATTTAACCTCAAAATTAAACATTTTGCTTAATTTTTCACCAATTCACCAATTATAGAACCTTAAAGTACGATTTATTCCTAAATTTACAACATTGAAATTATTCGAATCTTAAAATAAGTTTTCACACGAGTCAAATTTTAGCATTGATAAAAAATAATGGCGAACTGTTTTCATTGAATGCAATTCCAAAAGCGAAAAGCGAATTTATTCAACTAGTTTCAGGTGTCTTAACATTATTTTTTTAATGAGAATTCAATATTTGTTTTTATATACCCAAATATTTCATTAGTTGTGAAAACCTGTTTTAATAAAAAAAAACAGAAAAGCGAATTTTTAATAGTTTTAGAACGTGTATTAAATTGACGTTTTTATATGAAATTTCAATATTTGTGTTTAAAAAAACGTACAATTTATGTCATAAATCTGAAAACCTGTTTTAATAAAAAATTTTAACTTCTAAAATTACGCTTTTTCTTAAATTTTCACATTACAAATTTAGAACTCTTAAAAGTACGATTTTTCCTAAATTTCAACATTTGAAATTATTTGGTAAATCTTAAAATTGAGTTTTTAACGGTATTTTCAGCATTTGAAAAAATAATGTGTTTCATTGAAATGCAATTTCAAAAAGCAGAAAAGTGATTTTATTAATAGTTTTAGGTGTCTTAAATTGACGTTTTTTAATGAAATTTCAATATTTGTTTTTATATACCAAATATTTCATTAGTAGTGAAAACCTGTTTTAATAAAAAATTTTAACTTCTAAAATTACGCTTTTTCTTAAATTTTCACATTACAAATTTAGAACTCTTAAAAGTACGATTTTTCCTAAATTTCAACATTTGAAATTATTTGGTAAATCTTAAAATTGAGTTTTTAACGGTATTTTCAGCATTGAAAAAATAAATGTGTTTCATTGAAATGCAATTTCAAAAAGCAGAAAAGAGAATTTATTATTAGTTTTAGGTGTCTTAAATTGACGTTTTTTAATGAAATTTCAATATTTGTTTTTATATACCAAATATTTCATTAGTTGTGAAAACCTGTTTTAATAAAAAAATTTAACTTCTAAAATTACGCTTTTTCTTAAATTTTCACATTACAAATTTAGAACTCTTAAAAGTACGATTTTTCCTAAATTTCAACATTTGAAATTATTTGGTAAAAATCTTAAAATTGAGTTTTTAACGGTATTTTCAGCATTTGAAAAAATAATGTGTTTCATTGAAATGCAATTTCAAAAAGCAGAAAAGAGAATTTATTAATAGTTTTAGGTGTATTAAATTGACGTTTTTTAATGAAATTTCAATATTTGTTTTTATATACCAAATATTTCATTAGTTGTGAAAACCTGTTTTAATAAAAAATTTTTAACTTCTAAAATTACGCTTTTTCTTAAATTTTCACATTACAAATTTAGAACTCTTAAAAGTACGATTTTTCCTAAATTTCAACATTTGAAATTATTTGGTAAATCTTAAAATTGAGTTTTTAACGGTATTTTCAGCATTTGAAAACTATAATTTTTCCTAAATTCAATTTAAATAGCAGGAAAAGTGATTTATATAAGTTTTAGGTGTCTTAAATTGTCGTTTTTAATGAAATTTCAATATTGTTGTTTACATATACCAAATATTGAATATTAGTTGTGAAAACCTGTTTAATAAAAAATTTTAACTTCTAAAATTACGCTTTTTCTTAAATTTTCACATTACAAATTTAGAACTCTTAAAAGTACGATTTTTCCTAAATTTCAACATTTGAAATTATTTGGTAAATCTTAAAATTGAGTTTTTAACGGTATTTTCAGCATTTGAAAAAATAATGTGTTTCATTGAAATGCAATTTCAAAAAGCAGAAAAGAGAATTTATTAATAGTTTTAGGTGTCTTAAATTGACGTTTTTTAATGAAATTTCAATATTTGTTTTTATATACCAAATATTTCATTAGTTGTGAAAACCTGTTTTAATAAAAAAGCAGAAAAGAGAATTTATTAATAGTTTTAGGTGTCTTAAATTGACGTTTTTTAATGCAATTTCAATATTTGGTTTAATATACCAAATATTTTATTAGTTGTGAAAACCTGTTTTAATAAAAAATTTTAACTTCTAAAATTACGCTTTTTCTTAAATTTTCACATGACAAATTTAGAACTCTTAAAAGTACGATTTTTCCTAAATTTCAACATTTGAAATTATTTGGTAAATCTTAAAATTGAGTTTTTAACGGTATTTTCAGCATTTAAAAAAAATGTGTTTCATTGAAATGCAATTTCAAAAAGCAGAAAAGAGAATTTATTAATTGTTTTAGGTGTCTTAAATTGACGTTTTTTAATGAAATTTCAATATTTGTTTTTATATACCAAATATTTCATTAGTTGTGAAAACCTGTTTTAAAAAATTTTTTTTTCTAAAATTACGCTTTTTCTTAAATTTTCACATTAAAAAATTTAGAACTCTTAAAAGTACGATTTTTCCTAAATTTCAACATTTGAAATTATTTTTTAAATCTTAAAATTGAGTTTTCTTGAATTTTCAGCATTTGAAAAAAATTATATGTGTTTCATTGAACTGCAATTTCAAAAGCAGAAAAGTGAATTTATTAATTAGTTTAGTGTCTTAGTTGACGTTATTTAATGAAATTTCAATATTTGTTTTTATATACCAAAATATTTCATTAGTTGTGAAAACCTGTTTTAATAAAAAAATTTAACTTCTAAAATTAGCTTTTTCTTATTAAATTTTCACATTACAATTAAACTCTTAAAAGTCGATTTTCCTAAATTTCAAATTTGAATATTCGCGTAAATTTTTTCTATAAAATTGAGTTTTTAACGGTTTTTTAAGCATTTGAAAAAATTTTAATGTGTTTCATTGAAATGCAATCAAAAAGCAGAAAGCGAATTGTAGTAATAGTTTTAGTCTCTAAATTGCACGTTTTTTAATGCAAAATTTCAAATATTTGTTCTTTATATACCCAAATATTCATTATTGTATAAAAACCTGTTTTAATAAAAATTTTAACTTTTCTATAATTACGCCTTTTCTTAAATTTCACATTACAAATTTAGAACTCTTAAAAGTACGATTTTTCCTAAATTTAACATTTGAAATTATTTGTTAAATCTTAAAATGAGTTTTTAACGGTATTTTCAGCATTTTGAAAAAATAATGTTCTATGAAATGCAATATCAAAAAAGCCAGAAAAGAGAAATTTATTAATTGTTTTAGCTATCTCTTAAATTGACTTTTTAATGAAATTTCAATATTTGTCTTTCTATATACCAAATATTTCATTTAAGTGTGAAAAAATTGCCTTTTATAAAAAAATGAACTTCTAGAATTACGTTTTTTAAAATTTATCACATTAAAATTAGAAACTCTTAAAGTACGATTTTTCCTAAAATTTCAACATTTGAAATTATTGGTAAATCTTAAAAATTGAGTTTTTAACGGGTTATTTCAGGCAATGAAAAAAGTAAAGTTGTTTCATTAAAATCAATTCAAAAAAGCAGAAAAGAAAATGTATTAATAGTTTTGTGTATTAAATTGACGATTTTTAAAAATGAAATTTCAATATTTGTTTTTATATACCAAATATTTCATTAGTTGTGAAAACCTGTTTTAATAAAAAATTTTAACTTCTAAAATTTCGCTTTTTCTTAAATTTTCACATTACAAATTTAGAACTCTTAAAAGTACGATTTTTCCTAAATTTCAACATTTGAAATTATTTGGTAAATCTTAAAATTGAGTTTTTATCGGTATTTTCAGCATTTGAAAAATATAATGTGGTTTCATTGAAATGCCAAGTTCAAATAGCAGAAATGTGCAATTTATTTAATATTTTAGGTGTCCTTAATTGACGTGTTTCTTAATGAATTTCAATATTGTTTTATATTACCAAATAATTTCATTTAGTTGAGAAACCTGTTTTTAATAAAAAAAATTAAGACTTAAAAATACGCCTTTTCTTAAATTCATATTACAAATTAGAACTCTAAAAAAAGTTTCGATTTTTCCTAATTCACATTTTGAAATTATGTAAATCTTAAAATTGAGTTTTTAACGGTATTTTCAGCATTTGAAAAAATAAAGTGTTTCATTGAAATGCAATTTCAAAAAGCAGAAAAGTGAATTTATTAATAGTTTTAGGTGTCTTAAATTGACGTTTTTTAATGAAATTTCAATATTTGTTTTTATATACCAAATATTTCATTAGTTGTGAAAACCTGTTTTAATAAAAAAATTTTAACTTCTAAAATTACGCTTTTTCTTAAATTTTCACATTACAAATTTAGAACTCTTTAAAAGTACGATTTTTCCTAATTTCACTTTGAAAATTATTTGTTATCTTAAAAAATGGTGTTTTTAACGTATTTTCAGCCAATTTGAAAAAATAATGTGTTTAATTGAAATGCAATTTCAAAAAGCAGAAAAGAGAATTTATTAATAGTTTTAGGTGTCGGTGTCTTAAATTCACGTTTTTTAATGAAATTTCAATATTTGTTTTTATATACCAAATATTTCATTAGTTGTGAAAACCTGTTTTAATAAAAAAATTTAACTTCTAAAATTACGCTTTTGCTTAAATTTTCACATTACAAATTTAGAACTCTTAAAAGTACGATTTTTCCTAAATTTCAACATTTGAAATTATTTGGTAAAGCTTAAATTAAGTTTAACTTACAGTTCTTTGTGTTCTGTTATTTATATTGTCGAAAGGAATAGCTTTCATAACTTGAAAAGCATTTGTTAATAGTTCAGCGTGTTTAAATTGAACGTTGTTAATGAAAGTTCAATATTTGTTTTTATATTTACCAGAATATTTCCATTAGTGTGAAAACCTTTTTAAATTAAAAAATTTTTAACTTCTAAAATTTACGCTTTCTTAAATTTTCACATCTACAAATTTTTAGAACTCTTATAAGTCGATTTTTCTAATTTCAAAACATTTGAAATTATTTGGTAAATCTTAAAATTTAGTTTTATTGTATTTTCAGCATTTGAAAAAATAATGTGTTTCATTGAAATGCAATTTCAAAAAGCAGAAAAGCGAATTTATTAATAGTTATAGGTGTCTTAAATTGACGTTTTTTAATGAAATTTCAATATTTGTTTTTATATACCAAATATTTCATTAGTTGTGAAAACCTGTTTTAATAAAAAAAATTTAACTTCTAAAATTACGCTTTTGCCTTAAATTTCACATTACAAATTCTAGAACTCTTAAAAGTACGACTTTTTCCTAAAATTCAACATTTGAAATTTATTCGCGTAAATTCTTAAAATTAATGTTAAACGTAATTTGCATTTGAAAAAATATGGTTCTCATTGAAATTGCAATTTCAAAAAGCAGAAAGCGAATTATTATAGTTCAGGTTGTCTTAAAATGCACTTTTTTAATGACAAATTTCATATATTGTTTTATATACCCCAATATCTTCATTAGTTGCTGAAACCTTGTTTTAATAAAAAAATTTTAACTTCTAAAATTACGTTTTTTCTTAAATTTTCACATTACAAATTTAGAACTCTTAAAAGTACGATTTTCCTTGTAAATCTTCAAAAATTTTGAAAATTATTGGGAAAAGCTACAAAATTGAGTTTTTTAACGCTTTATTTCAGCATTTGAAAAATAATGTGTTTCATTGAAATGCAATTTCAAAAAGCAGAAAAGAGAATTTATTAATAGTTTTAGGTGTCTTAAATTGACGTTTTTTAATGAAATTTCAATATTTGTTTTTATATACCAAATATTTCATTAGTTGTGAAAATCTGTTTTAATAAAAAATTGAAACTTCTAAAATTACGCTTTTTCTTAAATTTCACATTACAAATTTAGAACTCTTAAAGTACGATTTTTCCTAAATTTCAACATTTGAAATTATTTGGTAAATCTTAAAATTGAGTTTTTAACGGTATTTTAGCATTTGAAAAATAATATTTTGTTCATTGAATTGCCAATTTAAAAAAAAGGAAAAAGAGAATTTTTTTATTTTTTTTTTTGTGTTTAAATTGACGTTTTTTAATGAAATTTCAATATATGTTTTTATATACCAAATATTTCATTAGTTGTGAAAACCTGTTTTAATAAAAAATTTTAACTTCTAAAATTACGCTTTTTCTTAAATTTTCACATTACAAATTTAGAACTCTTAAAAGTACGATTTTTCCTAAATTTCAACATTTGAAATTATTTGGTAAATCTTAAAATTGAGTTTTATTGTATTTTCAGCATTTGAAAAAATAATGTGTTTCATTGAAATGCAATTTCAAAAAGCAGAAAAGTGAATTTATTAATAGTTTTAGGTGTCTTAAATTGACGTTTTTTAATGAAATTTCAATATTTGTTTTTATATACCAAATATTTCAATAGTTGTGAAAACCTGTTTTAATAAAAAAATTTAACTTCTAAAATTACGCTTTTTCTTAAATTTTCACATTACAAATTTATAACTCTTAAAAGTACGATTTTTCCTAAATTTCAACATTTGAAATTATTTGGTAAATCTTAAAATTAAGTTTTTAACGGTATTTTTAGCATTTGAAAAAATAATGTGTTTCATTGAAATGCAATTTCAAAAAGCAGAAAAGCGAATTTATTAATAGTTTTTGGTGTCTTTAATTGACGTTTTTTAATGAAATTTCAATATTTGTTTTTATATACCAAATATTTCATTAGTTGTGAAAAAACCTGTTTAATAAAAACTTTAAATTTCTAAAATTACGCCTTTTCTTAAATTTTCACATTACAAATTTAGAACTCTTAAAAGTACGATTTTTCCTAAATTTCAACATTTGAAATTATTTGGTAAATCTTAAAATTGAGTTTTTAACGGTATTTTCAGCATTTGAAAAAATAATGTGTTTCATTGAAATGCAATTTTCAAAAGCAAAAAAGAGAATTTATTAATAGTTTAAGGTGTCTTAAAGTGACGTTTTTTAATGGACACAATTCAATATTTGGTATTTTATATACCAAAATTTCATTAGTTGTGTAAAAAATTGTTTTAATAAAAAAATTTGAACTTCTACAAAGTACGCCTTTTTCTTGCAAATTTCACATTACAAATTAGAACTCTTAAAAGTACAGATTTTTCCTAAATTTCAAACATTTGAAATTATTTGGTTTAAATTAAAATTGAGTTTTTAACGGATTTTCAGCATTTGAAAAACATATTGTAGTTTCATTGAAATTGGCAATTTAAAATAAAGCCAAAAGAGAATTCCATTAATTGTTTAAGGTGCTCTTAAATTGACGTTTTATTAATGAAATTTTCAATATTGTTTTTTATATACCAAATTTTCGATTAGTTTTGTGAAAACCTGTATTTACATAAAAATTTTAACTTCTTAAAATACGCTTTTTTAAATTTTCCCATTACAATTTTAGAACTCTTAAAAGTTTACGATTTTTCCTAAATTTTCAACATTTGAAAATTATTTCGTAAATCTTAAAATAGTTTTTAACGGTATTTTCAGCATTTGAAAAAATAATGTGTTTCATTGAAATGCAATTTCAAAAAGCAGAAAAGTTAATTTATTATAGTTGTCTAAAATTGACGTTTTTAATGAAATTTCCAAAAGTCTCTTCTTACCAGATATTTCATAGTTGTGCAAAATTCAGTTTTCAATAAAAAAAATTAACCTCTAAAAATTACGCTTTTGCTTAAAATTTTCACATTACAAATTTTAAATTCTTAAAAGTTAGGATTGATCCATACATTTCCAGAATTTGAAAGATTTTGAGATCTTAAAAATTGAGTTTTTAACGTAATTTTTAGCATTTGAAAAAATAAGTGTGTTCATTGAAATGCAATTTCAAAAAGCAGAAAGCGAATTTATAATAGTTTCAGTGTTCTTAAATTGACGATTTTAAATGAAATTTCAATATTTGTTTTTAATACCAAAATTATTTCATTAGTTGTGAAAACCTGTTTTAATAAAACAGAAAAAGAGAATTTATTAATAGTTTTTGGAAAATAGACTGACATGTTTTAATGTTATTAGCTTGAAGATTAAGTGTTTTTAAATTTACCAAATCACAAAAAGCTTTGAAATAGCTGTTTTGTTAAAAAATATTTAACCTCTACAAATTACGCTTTTTCTTAAATTTATCTTATTACGAATTTAGAACTCTTAAACAGTACGAATTTCTTCCTAAATTCAACATTTGAAATTTATTTGGTAATCTTAAAATTGAGTTTTTAAACGGTATTTTCAGATTTGAAAAAATAATTGGTGTTTCATTGAAAATGCAATTTAAAAAAGCAGAAAAGAGAATTTATTTAATAGTTTTAGGTTGTCTTAAATTGACGCTTTTTAATAAAATCAAAATTTGTTTTATATACCAAATATTTCATTAGTTGTGAAAACCTGTTTTAATAAAAAATTTTAACTTCTAAAATTACGCTTTTTCTTAAATTTTCACTTACAATTTAGAAACTCTTAAAGTAACGTTTTCCTAATTTCAAACATTTTGAAATATTTTGTAAATCTTAAAATTGAGTTTTTTAACGGTAATTTTCAGCATTTGAACAAATAATGTGTTTCATTGAGAAAATGCAATTTTCAAAAGCAGAAAATGTGAATTAATTAATAAGTTTTAGGTGTCTATAAAATTTTTGACGTTTTTTTAATATGAAATTTCAATATTTGTTTTTAGTCATACCAAATATTTTCATTTAGTTGTTGAAAACCTGTTTGAAATCAAAAAAACTTTTAACTACTAAAATTACCGCTTTTGAGCTTAAATTTTCAACATTACAAAAATTTAGAACTCTTAAAAGTACGATTTTTCCTAATCTTCAACATTTGAAATATATTTGGTAAATCTTAAAATTGAGTTTTTAACGGTATTTTCAGCATTTGAAAAAATAATGTGTTTCATTGAAATGCAATTTCAAAAAGCAGAAAAGCGAATTTATTAATAGTTTTAGGTGTCTTAAATTGACGTTTTTTAAGGAAATTTCAATATTTGTTTTTATATACCAAATATTTCATTAGTTGTGAAAACCTGTTTTAATAAAAAATTACTTCTAAAAATTACGCCTTTCTTAAATTTCAACATATGAAAATTTAGGGTTATTAATAGGATTTTTCCTAAATTTCAACATTTGAAATTATTTGGTAAATCTTAAAATTGAGTTTTTAACGGTATTTTCAGCATTTGAAAAAATAATGTGTTTCATTGAAATGCAATTCCAAAAAGCAGAAAAGAGAATTTATTAATAGTTTAACGGTGTCTTAAATTGACGCGTTTTTTAAATGACAATTTCAATATGGTTTTTATATACCAAAATATTCATTAGTTGTGAAAATATGTGTTTTAATAAGAGTTCTAAATTTGTAATTTACGAACTTCTTAAAAGAAATCTTAAATTTTAGAACTCTTAAAAGTACGACTTTTTCCTAAATTTCAACATTTGAAATTATTTGGTAAATCTTAAAATTGAGTTTTTAACGGTATTTTCAGCATTTGAAAAAAATAATGCTGTTTCATTGAATGCAATTTACAAAAAGCAGAAACAAGAGAATTTAAGAATGTCCTTACGCTGTCTATAAATTGACGTTTTTTAATGAAATTTCAATATTTGTTTTTATATACCAAATATTTCATAAGTTGTGAAAACCTGTTTTAATAAAAAATTTTAACTTCTAAAATTACGCTTTTTCTTAAATTTTCACATTACAAATTTAGAACTCTTAAAAGTACGATTTTTCCTAAATTTCAACATTTGAAATTATTTGGTAAATCTTAAAATTGAGTTTTTAACGGTATTTTCAGCATTTGAAAAAATAATGTGTTTCATTGAAATGCAATTTCAAAAAGCAGAAAAGTGAATTTATTAATAGCATTTAAGGTGTACTTAAATGACCGTTTTTAATCGAAATTTCAATATTTGTTTTTATATACCAAATATTTCATTAGTTGTGAAAACCTGTTTTAATAAAAAAATTTAACTTCTAAAATTACGCTTTTTCTTAAATTTTCACATTACAAATTAGAACTTTAAAAAGCACATTTTCCATAATTTCAACATTTAAAATTATTTGTAAGCTAAAAATTAAGTTTTACACGGTAATTGTAGCATTGAAAAAATAATTGTTTCATGAAATGCAATTTCAAAAAAGCAGAAAAGCGAATTTTATTAATAGTTTTAGGTGTCTTAAAATGACGTTTTTAATGAAATTTCAATATTTGTTTTTATATACCAAATATTTCATTAGTTGTGAAAACCTGTTTTAATAAAAAAATTTAACTTCTAAAATAACGCCTTTTCTTAAATTTTCACATTACAAATTTAGAACTCTTAAAAGTACGATTTTTCCTAAATTTCAACATTTGAAATTACTTTGTGTAAAATCTTAAAATGGTTGTTTAACGTTTTTTCAGCATTTGCGTCAACTCGCCGTACAACCGCCGTCAAAACAAAAATAATGTGTTATCATAAATGCAATTCAAAAAAGCAGAGAAAAGAGAATTTATTAATAGTTTAAGGTGTCTTATTGACAAAACACGAAAATCAAAAAAGCACCTCCACCAATTATTAACAATGGATGATTTGTTTTGCGCTTTTGAAAAGTTATTGAAACGTCCTTTTAGTCTCCACACTTTGCAAGATAAATTGAACTTAATACAAAGTGGCCGACCATGCCTGGAATTGCCGAATCTTAAAGCACCTCACAAAGACAAAGGACAGGAATATGTTCGATATTTCCAAGCAACGTTATATGAGACAACCAAGTGGCTTGCAGGAAGTATTAAATTAAATAGACTATTTTGTTGGCCATGTCTTATGTGTGCTAAAGACAAACCAGTTTTTTCCAAAATTCGTTATGGTAAATCCTGAACAATACGTGCACCATGTCATATTAACGTGGAAGGCACAATCAAATATTTTTGCTGATTTACAATTTAAAATTATTTGGTCATCTCCATAGAGCTACAATAGATTCAAAGCTATCGTCCAGTGTGGACAACACAAGAGTTGTGAGTAAGCTTTATAATATATTATTATAATATATATTATCAAGTATATATATATATATATAAATATATATATATTATATATATATATATTAATTATATTATTATAGTAATAAAACACCCTAAAGATTGACCCTGCTGAATTCGGGTGTATGCATTTATATAATATATATTTATTATATATATATATATAGGTATATATATATATATATATATATATATTATATATATATATATATATATATATATATATATACTATAATATATATATATACTATATTATATATATACTATATATATATTTAAATTAACAAGATTAAGAGTTTTAGAAATTAGCTATATGATTTAAAATCTTTTGAAAATATTTATTATGCTTTTAACTCACTAAAAAACTAAATTAACTTTAAGCACCTACCCTAACTTCCACCTCCTACCTAAAATCTAACCTAACTAGCAACCTGTATTAAATTAGCTTAACATCTCTCTCTCTCTCTCTCTCTATAGTAGTATATATATATATAATATATATATATATATATATATATATATATATATATATATATTGTATATATATATATATATAATATATATATATATTTATATTTTTTTAATAAAATTTATATATAGTATATATATATATATTTGGTATTTGTACCCTTGGCAATATAAACGCTATTTATTCACAATAACATTTAATATATTAAAAGATTAAACTCATTTACAGTAAGTTAATTTTAGCTCGACTCACTACATTAAGAGACTTCCTCAGAAATAAACCTTTATAGACTGAACAGAATTTTAAAAACAAATAATAAACTAAAGGATTAATTTATAAGGTTGCGTTTGGTCTTCACGTGCCGTTACATCATTGAATATCTCCGAAAGCATCTTTGAAGAGAGTTAAGAAGAGTTCTGGATTTTGTCGAGCCTGAGCATCTCCGGCGCTTATGAGTTATCTATTTGTAAATTAAAAACGGATCCATATTTTCTTTTTAACCTGGTGCAAAATTTTATTAGGGAGAGCTTCTAAAATATTTATCTTCGTGTGATTGTAGTCCTTCGGGGAAATGTCAATGCCAGAGTTCCTGGAATCATCCTCCAAGATCTGTTATGTGTTCATTTAGCCTTCTGGGTAAACTCATGAGTTCACCAATATATAAATACTGGACAATCATACAATGGGATTTATATATTACATGGCGATATATATAGGTGGTTTAGTTGAATTTGGGGTTTGAAATATTCTTTTAATGGAACGGAAGTGTTTTGCTAAAACAAAATTATTTGTAATATAGTTTCTTATATTGAAATTTAAAATTCATGGGATCGCGAAGATAAGTAAGGTTTTGTTAGGGTAGGAGGGGCAACTATTATAAAACTTATCTTCGCTTTTGATTAGCTAGATAATAACATACAGGAGATAGATTTAAATACCGAATATAGAGGAAAAAAATTAGCTTCTGTTTTTATAGAGAGAAAGGGGAACAGATATTAAAGCCTCTAAGTAAAGAGAAAGATAGCAAGTTTAGTGTTGAAAAATGTAGTAGAGAACCAGTGTATGTAAAAGAAGAGAAGTGGGTTTCCTGTAAAATAGAGTTAAAGTAACTGGGAAGAATTTTGCCATGAAATTAAAGTGTCAAGAAAAGGAATAGAAGAATTATGAGGTAACTCATGAGTGAAAGAGATCGAAGGATGGATGTTATTAATGAAATGTAGGAGTTCTTGAATGTTAACATGTTTTGGGACAGAACAAAAGACATCGTCTACATATCTTAACCATGTAGAGTTATGGAGAAGGGGATGATCAGAAATAAAATAGAATTCGAGTAATTCCATACAGATATTACTAAGGATAGGAGAGAGAGGGGATCCCATAGCTAGACCGTAGGTTTGTTTAAAGAATAGATTGTTGAAGGTAAAAAAGCTATGTTTTAAAGACAGAAGAATGAGTTTTTTAATGAAAGCAAAAGGATAGTTTAAAGTAAAGTTTGTTTCTGAGATGAATCTCTCTAAAAGGTCGAGAGTAAACTGAATAGGAACTGACGTAAATAGAGAAACGACATCAAAACTTACAAATTGATGGGTAATAGGGTTCAAAGATTTGGTACGGTTTATGAAATTTAAAGTGTTAGAAAGATGAGAGCCGGAAATATTACCTACTAACGGTTTTAGTTGTGAAGAAATCCATGATGATAACTTATATGTAACACAATTTACGTTTGAAATAATAGGTCGAATGGGATGATTGGGTTTATGTATCTTCGGAAGACCATAAAATTGTGCTAAATTAGGCATATAAGATTTATTGTTAGAATGAACGTTTCGGAAATTGTTTACATATCAATTTAAGGTTTTTATTAAATTGAATTTGGGAATTTTTCAAAGGATTATTATTAATTTTAACATAAGTGTTTTCATCTGACAAAATGGAATTACACTTTGAAATATAATCTATATGATTTAAAATAACGACTTGATTTCCTTTATCACTTCTCGATATAACAATATCTTTATTCTTCTTAAGATCCATTAAAGCTTTGTAGAATTTAAGTGGTAGATTATTTTGTTTTCTACTAGTAACTATTTCATTTATCAAAATGCCTTTCAAAATGTCCTGATTTAAATTATGATCGTTGGTAAACTTACTCCAGGTATCGAAATCGTTTAAGAATTGTAAGTTGTTATCTGAGCTCTCTAACGCAAAAGACAGACCATATCCCAAAAGAAGTTTTTCATCAGGTTTAAGTACATAGTCTGATAGATTAACAATTGCATCTTGATTAGAGGAGTTATACCAAAGGCTATGCTTAAAAGTGCAAGTGAATTTATGATTCAAAGATATAGATTTTTTACTTACTATATTATTTTTTGTATGTGATGAATCCAATAATGCAGTAAAGTCATCCAATCTATTGGGGAAGCAAGAGTACCAATGTTCTTGAAAAAGTTTAAATGTGTAATGGCAATTTCTAAAGCTACGCTTTATCTCTCTTTTAATCTCGTCGATCTTCTCCAAAAGTATATATTTTTTAGCAGAGGAAAATGGAATGAATTTTTCTTTTTTTAGAAATTTTGGAATAAGAGTTTTCGGAATAACCAGATTATTCAGGCAATTTTTCATGAAAACCAATTGGCATTTCTTAACATTTGCAGCAATTAATTTTTTTCGGTAGTTTAAAAATAGTTTTCTAGTATAGTAATCTAAAACTATGCCGTTGGATCCGGGTATCATTTTATTTGAGAAACTTTTACTTTTCCGTAAACAGAATATTTATTTGGTATTTATACCCTTGGCAATATAAAACTATTTATTCACAATAACATTTAATATATTAAAAGATTAAAACTATTTACAGTAAGTTAATTTTTAGCTTTCGCTCCTTACATTAAGAGAGCTTCCTCAGAAATAACTTTAATAGAACTGAACAGAATTTTAAAAAACAAATAATAAATAAAGGATTAATTTATAGGTTGGTTGGTCTTCACGTGCCGTTCATCTTGATATCGCCGAAACATCTTGAAGAGAGTAAGAAAGAGTTCTGGATTTTGTCGAGCCTGAAGTCTCCCGGCGCTTTATTGAAGTTATCTATGTTGTAAATAAAAACGGATTCCATAATTTTTCTTTTTTTAACCTGGTGGCAAAATTTTATAGGGAATGCTTCTAAAATATTTATCTTGTGATTGTTAGTCCTTCGGTGAAATGTCAATGCAGAGTTCATGGAATCATCCTCAAGATCTTGTTTGTGTTCATTTAGCCTTCTGGTAAAGTCATGAGTTTCACCTATATAAATACTGGAGCAATCATAACATGGGATTTTATATATACATTGGGATATGTGTTTAGTTGATTTGGGGGGTTTGAAAATTCTTTTTAATGGGACGGAATTGTTTTTTGTAAAACAAATATTATTTGGAATATGTTTCTTAATATTGAAATTTAAAGACCAACCAACCTATTAGAATTAAGGTTGTTGTTAGAGATAGGAGGGAACATATAGAAACTTTTCTTCGCTTTTTGATAAGCTAGATAATACCATAAGGAGGATAGTTATAAATTACACGAATATAGAGAAATTAATTAGTTTTCTGTTAGAGCAGAAAGGGGAACGGAAACAGAATAATCCATTATGGAAGGAGAAAGTGCAAGCTGAGTGGTAAAGCAAATCACCTAGTGGTTTGTTTTTAAACGTTAGAGTAAAGTAACTGGGGAGAATTTCTGAGGAAGCTCTCTTAATGTAAGGAGCGAAAGCTAAAAATTAACTTACTGTAAATAGTTTTAATCTTTTAATATATTAAATGTTATTGTGAATAAATAGTTTTATATTGCCAAGGGTATAAATACCAAATAAATATTCTGTTTACGGAAAAGTAAAAGTTTCTCAAATAAAATGATACCCGGATCCAACGGCATAGTTTTAGATTACTATACTAGAAAACTATTTTTAAACTACCGAAAAAAATTAATTGCTGCAAATGTTAAGAAATGCCAATTGGTTTTCATGAAAAATTGCCTGAATAATCTGGTTATTCCGAAAACTCTTATTCCAAAATTTCTAAAAAAAGAAAAATTCATTCCATTTTCCTCTGCTAAAAAATACATACTTTTGGAGAAGATCGACGAGATTAAAAGAGAGATAAAGCGTAGCTTTAGAAATTGCCATTACACATTTAAACTTTTTCAAGAACATTGGTACTCTTGCTTCCCCAATAGATTGGATGACTTTACTGCATTATTGGATTCATCACATCAAACCAAAAATAATATAGTAAGTAAAAAATCTATATCTTTGAATCATAAATTCACTTGCATTTTTAAGCATAGCCTTTGGTATAACTCCTCTAATCAAGATGCAATTGTTAATCTATCAGACTATGTACTTAAACCTGATGAAAAACTTCTTTTGGGATATGGTCTGTCTTTTGCGTTAGAGAGCTCAGATAACAACTTACAATTCTTAAACGATTTCGATACCTGGAGTAAGTTTACCAACGATCATAATTTAAATCAGGACATTTTGAAAGGCATTTTGATAAATGAAATAGTTACTAGTAGAAAACAAAATAATCTACCACTTAAATTCTACAAAGCTTTAATGGATCTTAAGAAGAATAAAGATATTGTTATATCGAGAAGTGATAAAGGAAATCAAGTCGTTATTTTAAATCATATAGATTATATTTCGAAGTGTAATTCCATTTTGTCAGATGAAAACACTTATGTTAAAATTAATAATAATCCTTTGAAAAATTCCCAAATTCAATTTAATAAAAACCTTAAATTGATATGTGAACAATTTCCTAACGTTCATTCTAACAATAAATCTTATATGCCTAATTTAGCACAATTTTATGGTCTTCCGAAGATACATAAACCCAATCATCCCATTCGACCTATTATTTCAAACGTAAATTGTGTTACATATAAGTTATCATCATGGATTTCTTCACAACTAAAACCGTTAGTAGGTAATATTTCCGGCTCTCATCTTTCTAACACTTTAAATTTCATAAACCGTACCAAATCTTTGAACCCTATTACCCATCAATTTGTAAGTTTTGATGTCGTTTCTCTATTTACGTCAGTTCCTATTCAGTTTACTCTCGACCTTTTAGAGAGATTCATCTCAGAAACAAACTTTACTTTAAACTATCCTTTTGCTTTCATTAAAAAACTCATTCTTCTGTCTTTAAAACATAGCTTTTTTACCTTCAACAATCTATTCTTTAAACAAACCTACGGTCTAGCTATGGGATCCCCTCTCTCTCCTATCCTTAGTAATATCTGTATGGAATTACTCGAATTCTATTTTATTTCTGATCATCCCCTTCTCCATAACTCTACATGGTTAAGATATGTAGATGATGTTTCTTTTCCGAAACATGTTAACATTCAAGAACTCCTACATTTCATTAATAACATCCATCCTTCGATCTCTTTCACTCATGAGTTACCTCATAATTCTTCTATTCCTTTTCTTGACACTTTAATTTCATGGCAAAATTCTCCCCAGTTACTTTACTCTATTTACAGGAAACCCACTTCTTCTTCTTCTTACATACACTGGTTCTCTACACATTCTTTCAACACTAAACTTGCTACTCTTTCTTCCCTTTACCTTAGAGCTTTTAATATCTGTTCCCCCCCCTTTCTCTCTACAGAAACTAAATTTATTTCCTCTATATTCGGTAATTTAAACTATCCTCCTTATGTTATTAATCTAGCTTATCAAAAAGCGAAGAAAAAGTTTTATAATAGTTCCCCTCCTACCTCTAACAACAACCTTACTTATCTTCCGATCCCATGTAATTTAAATTTCAATATTAAGAAACATATTCCAAATAATATTTGTTTTACAAAAAACAATTCCGTCCCATTAAAAAGAATTTTCAAACCCCCCAAATCAACTAAACACATATCCCAATGTATATATAAAATCCCATGTTATGATTGCTCCAGTATTTATATAGGTGAAACTCATGACTTTACCAGAAGGCTAAATGAACACAAACAAGATCTTGAGGATGATTCCATGAACTCTGCATTGACATTTCACCGAAGGACTAACAATCACAAGATAAATATTTTAGAAGCCTCCCCTATAAAATTTTGCCACCAGGTTAAAAAAAGAAAAATTATGGAATCCGTTTTTATTTACAACATAGATAACTTCAATAAAGCGCCGGGAGACTTCAGGCTCGACAAAATCCAGAACTCTTTCTTACTCTCTTCAAGATGTTTCGGAGATATCAAGATGAACGGCACGTGAAGACCAACCAACCTAAAAATTAATCCTTTATTTATTATTTGTTTTTTTTAAAATTCTGTTCAGTTCTATTAAAGTTATTTCTGAGGAAGCTCTCTTAATGTAAGGAGCGAAAGCTAAAAATTAACTTACTGTAAATAGTTTTAATCTTTTAATATATTAAATGTTATTGTGAATAAATAGTTTTATATTGCCAAGGGTATAAATACCAAATAAATATTCTGTTTACGGAAAAGTAAAAGTTTCTCAAATATATATATATATATATATATATATATATATATATATATATATATATATATATATTATATATCTATATATTTATATATATATATATATATATATATATATAAGATGTCAGAGTGAGAGTGTCTAAAGCTGACATCATGTAACTCGAGAACGGCAGCACCTACAGTAAAACACAATTATATTATTTGGAATCAGGGAAATTCTAAGGAGGGGTTTTAATATTTTTTTTTTTTTTTTTTGCATTTAGTCGTCGGAAATATTTAAAAAAAAAAAATTTCCCCCAATTTAGGGGGTCGAGCCGAGGGGGACAGAGGGGGGACGAATCCGTCGTCCACCGGGAGGCCGAGAGACCCCGACTCCTGCCATCTGTGCGGTTTACCCTATAGGTATTCCGTTATTGTAAAAAAAAAAAAGAGTTAATTTTACTTCCTTTACACTTGGTATTATTTTAACTTAAACGGAAACCATAGGGTAAACGCAAAGTGGCAGGCAGTCGGCAAAGCCTCTTTAAAACTTTTTTAGTCACAACTCCACAATAATTCGTAGGGAGAAAAAAAATTTCGTCGAATATATGAGGGGAAATTAGGGATTTTTGTGTATCAAAATATGTCTCTTCTTATACACTAGCGCCATAATTAGCTATTATATCATATATATATATATATATAGATAGATATATATATATATTATATATTATATATATATATATTATATTATATATTATATATATATATATAGTATATATTAATATATATATTATATATATATATATATATATATATATAATATACTATATATATATATATATATTATATATATATATATATATATATATATATTATATATATATTTTTATAATGTATGGCTCGTTTTATGTGTACACGTATATAGAAATATATAATTATATATAACTATATATAAATATAATATATAGTACTATTATATATATATAATCTTAATCTCAAACTCCCCGACAAATTTCTGCCTACGGCCATACATACATACATACATACATACATACATACATACATACATACATACATACATACATTACATACATTACATACATACATACATACATACATACATACATACATACATACATACATACATAATCATATTGATAATAAATTTTGTTGGCAAATTATTAGTTTGTGAATATGATACGTTTTGGACCAGAAATTCATCATACTAAAAAATTATTTTGCTTTATTTCTCAAACAATTTTTTTCAAGCTTTAATTAATAATTTATCTGGAACGTTTTATTTATTTATTTTTTTTTAAAAAGATACAAAGTTTTTATAATGGTTCCCTTATTTTTCTTTATTTGTATTAAGGATTTATAATATAGTTTTTATTATTTTATTTGTTATCTTTTATCGTTTCAAAGATTTTTTTGCTTTTTTTTTCATTTGTTTTTTTGTTGTTTTTTTTTACGGTTGTCTACGTGTTTTTTTTTCGTTTTTTTAATATCTTTTATAAGTTTGTGACTATCGAATGCGAGTTTAAGTGAGTGTGTAGGTATGTGTGTGTAGGTGTGTGTTTTTGTATGTGTATTATTTTATTTGTTATCTTTTATCGTTTCAAAGATTTGTATGTGTATTTGTATGTGTATTATTTTATTTGTTATCTTTTATCGTTTCAAAGATTTTTGTTGCTTTTTTTTCTTTGTTTTTTTGTTTTTTTTTACGGTTGTCTACGTGTTTTTTTCTTTTTTTAATATCTTTTATAAGTTTGTGACTATCGAATGCGACTTTAAGTGAGTGTGTAGGTATGTGTGTGTATGCGTGTGTATGTTTGTATGTGTGTGTATCTGTGTTTGTTTGTATGTGTAGGTGCCTATGTTTTTTTTATTGTTTCCACGTCTGTTTCAAATTTTGTTCTATCTTTATGTGCGTTTGTTTGCTTATTTCACCATTCGCACGTTAAAAAAAGTCCACCTCGACGTTTCCAACATTTGAATAAAATATTTCCAGTGAAAAAAAATCCAAAAAAATCCAAAAAAAATCCACCAGATTAATAGGAAGATTTTTCTGAATTGGATTTTAATCCTTTTTCAAACATCCATTTAAACCTTTTTAAAATTACCATTTAATCTCTTTTTAAGAAGATAATAAGAAGCCATTCCTTAATTGCCGCCAAAATTACTATAATGTCGGGAAAATCTCGAGCCAAAATTATTGTAATGGCTAAAAATTTAGCGCCAGAATTAACAGTTTTATAGCCAGTCTAAATACGTGAATATTTATAGGTGATAATTTACTCCCTTTTTTTAATTCTTATTTATTATTTTGTCCTTTAGTTGAAAAGAAAGCATAAAATTCTTATTTTAATGTTTCAGTTACTTTGTACTATATATATAAATATATATATATATATATATATTATATATATCGATTACGATATATAGACAAAAAGTTTTACATTATTATTATATATTATAATATATATATATATAATTATATAATAAGAAATAAATATATATTATAATATATATATATATATATATATATAATATTATATTATATACTATATAATATATATATACTATATATTATATATATATATATATATATATATTATATATATATAGTTATATAAATATATATATATACTATAAGTATATATATATATATATATATATAGTATATAAATATATATATATATCGGCTATACTTATAATATATAGATATATATAATATTATTATATTATATATATATATATATATATATATATTATATATATATATCGGCAAAGATTTCAATTACTATATATATATATATATATATATTATATGTTATATATATAATATATACTCATTACTGATAAAGCTAGTTATATAAACAAATCATTAGCGATAAAAAGGGGGAAAACAATAATAGGTCTACAAAGGCTAATTGGAATATTTGAAATCATCAGCCCATAAATACATGGATCATAATTATCATAATCCTGAATCACAGAAATAGTTGAATCATTATTATCATAATAAAAAATCATTAAACAGTTTGACAAAACGATCAGTGAATTTCAGTTTAATGATATACGGGGAGAGAGAGAGAGAGAGAGGGAGAGAGAGAGAGAGAACGAGAGAACGAGAGAGAAGGAGAGAGAGAGAGAGAGAGAGAGAGGAGAGAGAGAGAGAGAGAGAGAGAGAGAGAGAGATCTAAAAGAGAGAGAGAGAATCTGATTGTTTTAAATTATTGGCCATTATAGTATATATATATATAATATATATATATATATATATATATATATATATATATATATATATATATATATATAGTATATATATAATAATAATTATATATATATATTATATATGCAAGGAGTCAAAGCCCAAGGTCATTGAGCATTGAATATTTACCCTCGCTTGTAGTAAATATATATCTATATTTTAAATACGTTTAGTAATATATATATATATATATATATATACTATTATATATATAATTTATATATATATATATATATATATATATATTAATATATATATATATATATATAAATATATATAAATATATATATATATATATATTATATATATATATATATTATATTATATATTTTATTATATATATATATTATATATATATAATATATATATAAATATATATATATATATATATTATATATATATATATATATATATAATATATACTTATATATATATATATATATATATATAGTATATATATATTATAATATATATATATAGTATATATAATATATATATAATATATATATATATTATATATATATAATATATATAATATTATATATATATATAAAACCTTAATCCGAGACGGAAATGTCATGGAAAGTGTTATGGAATGGTTTCTGACCAAGCAAGTAGTAAAGGGCAAAGTATTGACACCTGATTAGCAACCTTGCCTCAGCTCAACGCAACCGGAGTGCTGCCACTGCGGCGTGGCGTTCGCGTCCAATACGCCGCCTTTTCCCAATTGCGAATAGCATGAAAAGAATTATTTGTATGTGAATAGATTGTTCTATTGTACGTGTTGGCTATGTTTGTAGTGATGTGGTGTATTGAGATTAGTCGTAATGCACTATGCCGTAACAGCCATGCTACATAATATTACGACAAATGTCCTACTGACCGCAACTTTTATGTCGTTCACGTAGCCGAAACTGAGAGGAATCCGCGTTAATAAGGCGACCCAAAAACTCGCCTTAACCAAACTTGCAACCAAACGTTTGTGGTTAGGAATATATATATATATATATATATATATATATATATATATATATTTATTATATATAATATATATATTATATATAATATAATATATATATATATATATATGATAATATATATACTATATATAATATATATAGATATTATTATATATCTATATATATATATATATATATATATATATATATATAATATATATAAATATAATATATATATAGTATATTATATTATATATATTATATATATATATATATATATAGTATTATATATATTATATTCCAACTTCTCAAAGAAATGGCACAAACACACATGAACGTAAACACATGCAACTTTATTTCATATGTAGCATGTATGTTTACTCAATTTGTTTTAAAGAATTTAATGAAATGCTAAAGAGTCCCATTATTAAAATATGTTTGGCCTGAAGAAGTAAACAGAGTCCTAGAGATCAAAGAAAACCTTCGTCGGTTTGCCAAAATCGAATTACTAAAATCAGGTACAGAACGCTCCCGAGAAAGCATTGAAGGAACAAAGCTCTCGAAAAGCGTCTGTTCTTAACATGTTCTAATCATGTTTTGCGCTTAACATGTCCTGATCATGTTGCAAACATGATTCAATTTTGTTTTCTTTCTTATTGGTTGGTTTTTAACGCCTGGTTGTTTGATAAGAAAGACTTTCGCGTTTCACAGGACCTAACTCAATTAAATCTCGTAATTAGGCTAACGTTTCTGCAGGGCCTAACTTCGCTTATTACGTTATATGGGAAATCAAAAGGAACTTGAAGGAGAGAGAGGGGTAAGAGGAAGAAGAGAGAATGATAGAAGGGAGAGTTAGGATTGGAAGAGTGAGTGAGAGGCGGGAAGAGCGATAATGATCAAGATCAAAGTCTGTCTATTGAAATTAATTTTAATTGATTAGGTTTAATATTCGGAAGACGTTTTGCAAGTTGCTCCTTTCTTAATAGTAAAAGATGAAGATGGTGTAGAGAACCTATTATATGCCATTCTTCTTCTTCTTCTTCTTCTTCTTCTTCTTCTTCTTCTTCTCTTCTTCTCTTCTTCTTCTTTCTTCTTCTTCTTCTTCTTCTTCTTGATACCAATCTTCTTGTTCTTTTCATACTTTTTTCTTTTTGTTTCGCAATTTAATTTGCTACTTTTTACCTGTCCCCCTTTTGCTTCGTATTCAATCCTTCTTCAATTCTTTTTTTCCTTTTATCTCTCCATTTAACATTTCTTCACTCAGCTCATTTTTATTTCATTATATATGTCAGATAATAAAAAAGTCAAAATATCATCTTTTTCATTTCACAATATATAATTTTTTTTTTTAACTCATCTTTTTTTCCTTTCACACCTTCTCGACTTTGGGGAAAAAAATTCCCACTGTAATTTGTCAGGAAAATACCCTGATGATTTTTCCGATTTTTTCCACCAAAATTTCTTACAGGAATTCTCCTTAAAATTCCGGTCGGAAATGAACGATAAATGCCGAGTTTTGGTGTTCCTTAATTTATTGCTGACTTGTCTTAAAGGGTTTGGAATCCTAAAGGAATTCTCAGTTACTTCAACACCTTTCCTTATATATGATATATATATATCATATATATATATATATAAATATATATGTTGGTATAGTATATATATATATATTAGTATATATTATATATAGTATATATATATATATGTTATTTGTTATGTAGTATATATATATAGCAGTTAAATATATAGTTATATAGTATATATATATATATATATATATATATATATATATATATATATAGTATATATATATATATTTAGTATATATATATGTTAGTCGTTATATATATATATATATATATATGTTGTTGTTGGTTATATATATATACATATATTACTATATATATATATATTATATATATATATATATATATATATATTATATATTATATATATATATATATATACACGGTATATATATATAATATATATATAAGATATTGTTATTATTATATATATATAAAGATATATATATGTATGCTATATAAAGTAGTATATTGTATATATATATATACATAATATATATATACAGTTATAAAAGAGATATATAGTGTGTGTAGAATAAATATATACGTGGCTCTTCGATATTATATATATATATATATATATATATATATATATATATATTTATATAAATATATATTTATATATATATATATATATATATATATATATATATGGGTATATATATATATATATATATATATATATATATATATATATATATATATATATATATATATATATACGGTATATATATATGTATATATATATATATATATATATATATATATATATATATATATATATATATATATATGTTATATATATATATATATATTTTTATAAGATAACGGCCGATTCATAACGTCTCGCTAATATTTAGTTTATTTACCCTAGCATATTCTGACTTAATGTCAATATATATATATATATATATATATATATATATATATATATATTATTAAGTTTTATATGTATATGTTATATATATATATATATATATATATATATATATATTTATTACACCTTTTCCACAGAATCCCAGGTGCGCAAACATGCACAGAAATTTGAGGCATGCATGAGCATTCTTAGGGTATAAATAGGGTGAGTTAGCGGTACCCAAACCCAAATACCATTGTCCTCTTAGTATACTTAGATAGAGAATATAGTATAGTGATAATTTTCAAGGGTTAAGTTTATTGAATTAGTCTCAATGAAATTTTTCTTATTAACCTTTCGAGTTGTATTTCATTTATACATTTATTTAAGAGGAAATTTTTTTTAGGCATGTAAATCTGATTAAAATTAGCTTGATATTTACCTACTATAGGTTGTAAAGTTTTATATATTACAATAAAACCGAATGGCTCTTTCCAAGCTTCATTGCAAAAGTATTTAAATTCTTCCTATTTCATATCGTTTGAAATAAAGTTATTATATATATGAGATATATCTTTTTTAGCATATATATATGTATATATATATATATAAGAATATATATATATATATATATATATATATATATATATATATATATATATATATATATATATATATATATATATATATATATATATATATTTATATATAGAACGTATGTCACACAACGATGTTATAGTTATGAACTAAAATATTTTGGAGAATTAATTTTACCTTTTTTTTTTGTCAAATAAAACACGGAAAAAAGAAGAATTAATATTTCTGAAAAATAGCTTCTACGATATATATATATATATATATATATAGCAGTATAAAAAGCATAAGGAAGAGTATATATATATAGTAGTGTATATATATATATATATGTATATATATAGTATATATATATATATATATATATATATATATATATGGTCAGAGTGTTTAAAGCTGACATCATGTAACTCGAGAACGGCAGCACCTACAGTAAAACAAATTATATATTTGGAATCAGCGGAAAATTTTAAGGAGGGGTTTTTATTTTAATTTTTTTAGTTGTTTTTTTATGCATTTATTTGTCGGAAATATTTTTAAAAAAATTTTATTTTCCCCATTTAGGGGGCTCGATTTATTTGGGATGCCAGAGGGGGGACGAAGTCCCCCCCGTCGTCCACCGGGAGGCCGAGAGACCCCGACTCCTGCCATCTTTGCGGTTTACCCTATGGTATTCCTTTAGTTAAAGTAATACCAAAGTGTAAAGGGAAGTAAAAATGCAAATCTCTCGACAAAAACTTAACTAGTCTACACATGTTTGTTGACTTAAATTAAGAATGCTCTTTATTTGAGTTAAAGTACATTCATTAACAATGTAAATAAAAAAAAGTACATTTTTGTATGACAGTTTTGCATTGCAATTTCTTGACGAACCCTTAAAGAAGAATTTTTCCTTTATCTTGAATATTCTACATTTATTCTTAGATATTTCACAATTTTTCTCACTTTAAAATAAGGTTATTAACTTGTAAAAATGCTAATAAAATAAAACTTTAGGTACATAAGTCAAATTTAAAAGGAAATAAATTGCCAGAGGCTAATAATTTTTGTTCTGCTTAGTGGAATAAAAAAAACATGATAATTCTAATTCTTTTACTTTTTCATTATATTTTTACATATACATTTTTTTTCCAAATGATTCGTATAGATTTTCCAAAATGATTAGTATCGTTTTCGTAGTGCGATCAATGTTCTTCCAGACTTTACACCTATATATATATAGAGAGATATAGCAGAGCGAGCAGTTGAGCTAGCAGCACAGTTGTTGCGTTGTTGTTACTACAGGTTAAGGTTGATATGTTATAGTATATATTGGTTGATATATACATATATATATATTAAATATATATATATACATATAAATATATTATACAAAGGTTAAAGCACTGATCATGATATATTAAGGTTGGTTATATTGGTTATATATATATATATGTCATTATTGGTTCTCGGTATATATATAGATATATATATATGTTATTATTGTTATATATATATATAAGATATTTTCCTTCGAGCCTACAACATTAAAAAACAGTTTTCATAAAATAAAATATCCTGATAAATTCATAAATAAATCACTACGAAAAAGCAAAAAATAAATACCTACAACTAAATACCAACAAAAATTCTTTTTCAAATATTCTACCAATACCAAATTTACAAAAAAAATGTCATTAAAGATTATATACCCGATCTCATAAAAACTGTCAAATCTAATAGCATAATACTGAAACATGTATTAAAACCAAGTCAAGACAACAAATACAAATACAAATACAATAAACTGTAACAACTGCTCAAATAGATACATAGGGGAAACTAATAATTTTAATATAAGGTTCTATCAACACAAAAATGACCTAAATTACGATAAGCAGATTTCATCATTAGTAAGACACCGGCAAAGTTTTAACCACAGCATTAATATAAATTTCTCCACCGTTATCAAAACAATATAAAACACGGAAATAAGAAAAATAACAGAATCATTTATCATAAAAAACAGTACAAATTTTAATTTACAGAAAGGAGAGATAACAATAGACGAAGTAAGCAACAAATATCTAAAAGAATCAAAATCACTCACAAATCTACTAAAGAAAGTTTAAAGGAAAGGAACAGAGTTTTTCCAGCAAAATGAGAAATCACCAAAGACCATATAGCCAGAAAAAGAAGAAGGGAAGAAAAATATAAAGAGAATTGTTTGATCCAATCAGTCCTGAAGATGTGAGACGATAATGTTCCACGAAAGCTTGAATTATTAAAAAATAGTTTTTCTTTTAGTGCTATAAAATTTGTCTTTTGAAAAATGTGTTCATAATTAAAAACTATAAAAAACTTCTTTCGATTAAAAATAACCTCAAGGGTGAAACTAATCAATATAAAAAATAAACTACGAGCAGCTGTAGTTTCTGACAATCTCTCTCTCTCTCTCTCTCTCTCTCTCTCTCTCTCTCTCTCTCTCTCTCTCTCTCTCTCTCTCTCTCTCTCTCTCTCTCCTCTCTCTCTCTCTCTCTCTCTCTCTCTCTCCTTCTTCTTCTCTATATATATATATATATATAGTTAGCTATTTATATATATATATATATATATATATATATATATATATATATATATATATATATATATATATATATATATATATATATATATATAGTATATATATATATATATATATATATAAAACTTTTAGTCTTCTTTTTTTTCCTCCTTATATATTTCCATACACACCGACCCTTCCTTTGAGACATCATGACTGGCTTTTAACACATTCAACCACTTCTCTTTTTTAACTTTCAACCGCTTGCATCACCTCTTCATTCCACTACTCACTACTGATATTCTTACTTTCTACTTTAGCACACCAACGTATTTCTCTTGCACTATAACTAACAGAGGTTTCCTTCATTTGCGTCCAGATTTGATCAGTTTCAACTGTTCAGCTTTCAAATGGCTGTAAGTGCTCTCACATACTTTCCTTTATAACCTTTTTCACTTAACTTCTCACTCTTAATCTTCCCTACTTCATTCCTTATCTCTTTCCTCCTCATTCAAGCCCTTACTAACTTAATCTTAACGTAAAACAACATAACGATCTCATATTCTCATCCACAACCCCCCTCACTGATTTACCATCCATCATATACTTCAACATCTTTTTCACCAACACAAAATCAATCATATTTTTCATTTCGATATCACTTCTACCTACACCAACCTAGTATGCTTTTGTGAATGACCTTTGTTCCTCGAAAAATGTATTTCTGTACACACATACCTTCTTTCTTCAGAAATCAATCTATCTTTCTTAACTATATATATCATTATATATATATATATATATATATATATATATATATATATATATATATATATATATATATATTATTATTATTATATATATATATATATATACATATATATATATATATATTATTAAGATATATATATATATATATAAAGGTTATTATGAGTTATATATATATATATATAAGGTTGTTTTATTATATAAAAGAATATATATATATATATATATATATATATATATAGAAAGATATATATATATTATTATAGTTGGCTATATATATATATGTATATACTGATAAGTTTTTGCAATATGTGTCAACTCAAAACACTCGAATATTAAATTCACTGTGCATGTGCAGCAAAATAATTCTTTGGCATTTCTAGATATCGATTTGTACAAGGACAACAACAAATTTCACACCAGTGTCTTCAAAATATTAACTTTTACTGGATTGACGACAAAATTTTATTCTTTCATTCGTCATATTTTTAAAATCAACTTAATTAAAACTTAACAAGGTATGCAAAATTTCGTCATCTTATGTCAATCTCACAAAAAAAAACAAAAAAAAAACTGCTTTCCTTAAAACCTTATTTCTGAAGAATGGGTTCCCGGAATTTATAATTGAGACAACTTTTCGAAAATTACTTTCAGAAAAATTTAAAGATAAACCTCAAGCTAAATTAAAAGCTCCTAAGGATATTTTGTATATGAAGTTGCCTTTTTGGGGAAATTGAGTTTCGAAATTCGCCGTAAAATAGACAGAGTTTTAAAAACAAACTTTGGGCAGTTCAAATTTAGATTGATATTTTCCAGTGAAAACAAAATTGGGAAATATTTTAAATTTAAAGATAAATTCCCTTAACCTTTGCGCTTATCAGTAATATATCATTACAAGTGCGGTGACTGCGATGCCACCTACATAGGAAAGACAATATATACTAAGCCTTCCCACAAGTATAGCTGAGCATATAGGTATTTCATTTAGAACTCTAGACCCTTTACATCATCCCCCCCCTTATTCAGCTATAAATGCTTATTCTCTTCAGGAAAAGCATCATATACAGATACCAATTTTGGAATATTGGCCAAAGAGTGAAACAACAGTAGATCTTTCGATTGAAAGCTAGAATCCTTGTATCATATATCTCAAACCGGCCTTAAAATGTCTAGAAAAAAACTAAATAGCATAGCCTCTAATGTTTTAGTGAAATTTCGTTTTAACTAGCAAACCTTTTATTACATAATAAATATAATCAATCTTTTATCTATCTATCTATATATATATATATATATATATATATATATATATATATATATATATATATATATATATATATATATATATATATATATAGTTATATATAGAAAGAGTATATATATATAGAGGTGTATATATATGTATTTAAATATATAAAAAAATATATATATATATATATATATATATATTAGAGGTGTAAATGGATCCTTGGTCTGGCCGGAATCTGGCCGGAATTTATATCTTTTTTTCCGGTTCCGGTCTCATTTAGTTTGAAAATTCGGGTGCCGGAACCGGAATCAGTATTAACTACTTCTGAGAAAATTTGATATTTAGAGCAGTGGATTTATTTTACATAACCCATAACCATTCTTTAACAAAAATAATAGCCTCCTCCTCTTTGTGTAAGTAGTTCATAGTAACATATTTTAAAGTAGTATTATTTAAATAAAGTTTACCTCAAGTACCTCCCAAAAATATGGATTTAAAAATATGTGCTCTCAATAAATTCAAATTTAATGAGAATTCCAAATTCCAAAATTATATATAAGAGCAGAGCAGCAGCAGCAGTATATATATATATATATAGTGATATAAGATATATATAGTAAGAGTGAGGTATAAAAGAGTAGGTAGTGATATATGTTATATATATATGTTATGCTATGTGATATATATATGTATATATATATATATACAGTATAAGGGTATATATGTGCTAACTCCCAACACTTAGAAAGTCATCGTTGAATTGTGGTGGAAGTAAAAAGAAAAAAACTGTTCACCAGTATTAGGCGATATTTTTAAATGTTTTCCCTCAAATATATTTTGTTTGTAAAAATGAAAATAATTCTCTGAATATTTTGGGGGAGACTGGAAAGGAGTAATTTTTGGGCTAGTACCTGCAATGTTTGGAAATTTAGCTTTGGTCACTTTCACCCAATTAAGTAATTCTTCTTTTTCTCTCCCAAGACAACTGAAACCACTCTCTGAATCAATTTCTTTAAGAATTTCTCCTTTTGAAGAGCCAAATGATTTAAGTCTTTTTTTATTTTTTAAACTAACTGACTGCTGTCACTTTCATTCTTCTGTAAATTGAATAACTTGCTAGCAACTGCAGTACTCTCTTTTCTTTTGACTGCTCTGATGATATTGAGGCACTGGCAAATCTTGGTTCATTGCAGATGCTAATGCTCTTTTCTTCTTGAAAATACTGACACTTCCCATCAGCCTGAACCCTCTTCTGTGTTCTACTACTTCATATCACTTTCTCCTTTCAATATTTGTATATCTCAAGCATCCATTTTCTGCCTCAATTTCTCTTTATTTCATTGGAAAATAAAGCCGTTTGTATTTTGGTCTACTTGTGTATTTAAAACAATTATCTTTTTTTGATATATGTCTATTGATCCTTTCCCTTCCTTTTTATTCATAAATCTAAACTCTTAAAAGCTCCTTCTTCAGCTCTTTTTAAGGTCAACTCTGCTGTCATCCTCAAAATTTGAGAGATATGCTGGAGAGCTCAAATATGGAGAATAATTGATGATATAATTGATTTGGCCTTATAGTTTCCGTAACCATGAGAAATGGTTGCAAAACTCTTAGAATTTTTTCAAGTATTTGCCATTTATTAGCAGTCAAAGCTAAATGATTGATTGTTCTATAATATAAACTTCAGAGGTCTTTTCTTCAAATATTCAATTCTTTCTAGAATCAAATATATGCTAATTCCACTTTGTATTAACATCTTGAATTGGCAATGCGCTTGCAAGATGTGGATCCAAGTCTCTTTGTGGAAACTTAAGTTCATTGACAGCCAAACTAAATGATTGAAATGGTGCAAATATCCTATTTTTATTAAATCATGAATGCCCTTTGAGTAGTAAATAAGGCAAATTCTTGTCACAATATGTAATTGAAGTTTATGACAGACAAAAACAGAAGTGAAAAAACCCTTGTGTATCCTGCTAAATTAGTTCAAAAGCCATGTTATATGCTCAATCTCAGGCGATCATAAATGCGGATTTTTGCTGGAGGAGCCTCCCAATTGTCACAATTTCAAAACTCAGTGATTTTAATTCAAGAATGAGAACCTGGGAAATAGCCTTCCTAAATGGAGTATGAAGCTATGCACGTAAACGCGTAGCGTTTCACGATAAATGCGAAACGGTTAACACCCAATCTGATAACTGAAATCAGCGGCCACCGTG